>JH719974.1:553487-564470 GCA_000231845.2 Tetrahymena malaccensis 436
ATATTTGACATCAATTGTGGTTTTCACAGAAAGAGGAGAAGAGTGTTGAATGGCAAACCAACTTTTTACGAACTGAACAGTCATTCCACTTAAATGAATTTCAGCAGGTGGGACACAGTTAAGATAGAACAAAACATCAAATTCGCTCATATTAAATTTTTTTAGTTTATTAAAATCTAAATTGAGTTTAATAGGAAGGAATGCTCTTTTAATATTTTTTTCATCCATTTTCTTTTTTAAGTTGATAATAAATTCTAAATCACTTGTATTTTTTGGGAATTGTTGGATGTAAAATTCTTAGAAATTCTCAAAAAAAAATTTGTCATAACCAAAAATGTATTCAGTGTTATTGTTTAAAATATTTAGATTGAAAAATGCTAAATTGTATGAGTCTGGAATAAAATTCTAGTTTGAATGATTATCATAATCACATTTAATTTATTAACTTTATTAGAACAAACTAAAAGGTGAAAATATAAAGCTAAATGGTTCATATTATTTACATTAAAATTTTACCTCTCTAAGCATCAAAAATAAGAAATGAGTAATTGTTTTAATTGATTATTAACTCATATTTTATTCCATCATGCTACTTAAAATATTCTTAAAAACTTTACTTCTAGCTGTTTAATTTTACCATATTTCTTGCGAAAAACTTTTATCTATTATTTAAAAATTTACATTTATCATATTTTTTTTATTTTATTTATTTGTTAAAAAGTTAAATTTTTTCTCTTCGAGTTTGGAATTTAATAAAAAAATAATTTGTAATTCAATATTTTTAATTAAATTAGAAAGAAATTAATTACCATGTGTATTTTTTTATAGATAATTTAGTAATTTTCTAACATTAATACTTAGAGAATAGCTTTACTATTTCTCTAAATTTGAGAAATATTCTAAGTCAATGCATTAGAAAGGATAATCAAGGTCTTATATTTAATGGGAATACTCTTAGAGGGTTAAGTGCATTTCAAATGATATTTTAGATAACTTCATAGTTTTTAAGTTAGTTGAATGATTTTTTTTAAAGAAAGGAACTAAAAATTCTAAGCTATCAAGATTACCATTTTCTGAAAGATCAATTTTTTGTATTTTTGAGGATATTAAAGAGAAATCAGCTTCCTTTAATTTTTATAAATTTAAATCGCATTCGCTTAATGAAACATTTTCTAGAGAGTTTTATGTTGAAGCAAATAAATCTGATAAAAATGCAAAACTTGTGATTAATTTGTTTTTATTTAATATGAACTCTTTCAAAGTAGAAGGTATTTTTTTAAAGTCAATTTAATTCAAAAGTTTTTATTCAATTTACATATCAGACATATTCAAAATTTCTAATTAGGTTGCTGTCTAAAATATTTCATTGAAGAAATTGAAGTTAATAAAATTTAAGCATTATTAAAACTCTAAACGCTTAAGATTTTTAAAAACTTAATTGATGTTTATTGTGCTCATCATTTAATTATTGATAACTGTGTTGTTTGCTATAAAAGTATTAAATTTATTAGAAGTATTAAAATGGTTTAAAAAGTTTAGTTCTGTCATATATTCGTGGTTAGATATATCTAATTCTTCAACAAAAGGTCCAATTTAATCAAAATAAAATTAACTTACTCTTACACTATGCAAACTAATGTTTTGAATAGATAGCTTTTTGAATTATTTAGAGCTAAGTATCATATCTTTTATGAAATCGTAATTGATGTAATTCTCATTATCAGAAAAATTAAATTCTTGCAGAGAATGATCATTAAAACTTGTAGTACACACACATTCATATTGACAATCAAAAACCTAATTTGAAATATCTAATTTTTGCAGTTAAGGACATGTTTAAAGTAAACTTGCAATGAAATTCATGTCATAATAGTAATTATTAGATGAGAAATTTAATTCAAGAAGCGAGGATGAGAGACTTGTGTATTCAATTCTAAAATTATCCTAATAATTTATTCCACATTTAGAAATATTCAGTATTTACAAGCTTAAACAATTAAAAATACATTGATTGATTATATCAACTATTTTATCTGATTTATTTTCTGATAGATCGATTTCCTCTAGATTTCTTGAAACTAAATAGAATTCGATTTGATAAATTTTTTCATTTAATGAGCTCAAATATAACTTTTTCATCATTTGGTTATTTTAAAATAATACATTCATAAATTCGTAGCTATCAGCTTTTTTATTTCCAGAAAAATTAAATTCTAAAAGCTCAAAGTTGTTTGAAAAATCAAGGAGACTTGAATTTTAAATATTTGAATTCTTCAGATTTAGCTTTTAAAGTGATGGAGCGTTTTTAATTATACTTGCAACAAATTCTGCATTGCATTACTTATTTTTCTCATCTTGATCGTTGAAATTAAATTCAATTAGTTTAGGCATACTTTTGACGTTTAAATTGATCTAGTTTGATACATTCATTTTACTCAGATCAATTATTTGAATGTTTTCACACATATCAAAGAAATTCTAAAGGAAATCTAAGTTTTTGTAGATTTTTTTATTTTTTAGATTAATTTCAGTTAAAAATTGTGATATTTTCTAAGTAGTGAAATTCTTGTCTTATCCTAATATTTCTCTTAGATTTCTTGATATTTTATTAGAAAATTAGGTATTAATTAGATGGAAGAGATAGTAATCTGTATGCATGTAAACATTCTGAGATTCGATCATTCCTAGAGTTTCCATAGCTCTTGTATAATTGGCAAGGGAAATAACTGACTCTGCATCGTTTGTTATGTTATCATAGTTTTCTTCAGCATCGATAATTTAATCAAAGAAATTAAAAAGAGTATAGAAATATAACGGATTTATGTGGTTACTAAACTTTGCTTCTTTAGAATTTTTATAGACCTTCATTTATTTTTTTTTCTCTTTTTTACCCTTTCCCTTTTGTTCTTAATTTTAAATGTTTTTTTATTCTATGTTTTACTCATCTTACGCTTCATCTCCTTAAGAATTAAGACTTATGTCTAATTATGAAGTTTCTTCATTATTAACTTTTAAAAACTCATTATATGCTTATTAATCTAATGATTTCATGTTTGATAAATTATACTTATCAAAGACTCTAAAGTAATTAATGAAATCCTTTTTGTCTACAGCAATATAAGTAACTTCAAAACTTTTAATATCTATAAATAAGTTTCTAGATTTATTCAAGTTATTTATGAATTCATCCGTGTAAAAACTATTATTATTAGCTTCAATTTTTTCTAAATTGATAGCACTTTCAAATAGACTACAATATATCTTATCTGAAGTAGCATAATTGTTAGAAACATCTAATTTTTTTAATTTGCTTGCTCGTTAAAATAAATCATGCAAAAATGTATAAGAAGTAATTTCAGGATTTGTAGAAATATTAAAATCTTCAAGAAAAACACTCACTTTTGAAAAATCAGTCAATGAAATTGAATTATCAGTGATATTATTTCTCTCAATATTAAGAATTTTCAACTTCTAACATCTTGTAAATAGCGCATTTAATAGATCCTATATATCACTATAGATATTTCCATTAAAGCAAAATTCTTCTAACTCTGCTGGAATATTTTCAATAATTGATCTAGGAAGTAAATATTAATCAATATTAGAATCATTTAAATATATTTTTTTTAAACTTTTACAATTTTCAAATAATTCATTCAAAAAACTAAAATCAGTTATACAAGATCCATATAGAATTTTAAAAGATTTAAGGTAAGTGAGTTTATCAAATGATAATTACTTGAATTAATTATTGTCAATTTTTTGATCAGAAATTGCTAATTCTTCAATGGAGTCACAGTTATTCAATATTATATTAATATAACTAATATCCGCTATTCCATTTTTTTACAAAAATAGTATTTTCAATTTTTTGAAGCCTTTTAGTGAACCAGCATTTAAATATTGTTAATATTAATCTGGGAGAGCAGGGGTTGATGGCTAAGATATTAGAGTTAATTCCTCTAATTCTGTGTCTTCCCTTTTACCAATATGTTCAATTACAGTAATAAGTTACATATCGTTTTAACTTAAATCAAGCTTTTTTAACGATTTAGGCAGATTTATAGACAGGAATACTTCATCATCTAAACTACAAGAAGTTAAATCAACTGACTATAGATTGATAGCAGTCTTAAATATTTTGTTTATGAACCTTGTACCTTTTAAATTGTTGTAATCTAGCTTAAGCTCTTAGAGAGTAGGAGAAACTAGACTAAAGTCCGCGCTTTCTGCTTGTTAATCTGTCATATCCATGACATGCAAATTCAACTTTTTCAGCTTCTTTGCTTATCTGAAAAAAATATTTAAAAATGCAAAATTCTCAATATTATTATTATAACTGAGATCTATCATTTCGATTTCTTTAGATATTTTTGAAAAATCTAAAAGCTATAGTTTTTCAACAGTAAAATGGCAGTCGCAAAGTTTTAAAGTTTTTAAGTTCTTAGAAGCAATAATTATTTTATTTAGAAGTTTTAATTTACTTTCATTTAAATCAACAGATGTTAGATCAATATCCCTTACCTTTAGAAAATTAAAATTGCTTTCTAATTCTTTTTGCTACTTACCGATATAGTCCTAAATTTAAAGGATACTCATATTGCTTGCTAAATCTTCTTTCGTCTTAATACTATTTTAGCTGATGTCTTTAAAGAGAGTTTCATTATTAATTACATAGTAAATGTTGAAATCCTTTACTCTTGTAAATCCTTTTATGTATGCGTAAGCAATATTTAAATGTTTTTCATCTGCAAAGAACAGCTTTTCAGCCAAAGAAAGAGAAACGTGATCTTTAAGACATTTCACTGACTTTAAATTTTTGATAGAACTAAGATAATTTTCTTTAATGTCTTGCTCAATAACCATATTGATCAAAGTAATCAACAAATTATAATTTAATATGTTAACATCTTCAAGTTCTATAAAGTAATCAATTAATTTAATAAGCTTATCTTAATTGACTTTGAAGCCATCAATTTTATCTTAATTCAAGTTCTTTGTACCTTTTAAGATATCCCAGTACTCAAATAAAATATTCTCAGTGTCAAAATCACTACGGATTGAAACATTCTTACCAGAGTAAAAAACTATTTAGTCTTAAATTTGTTTTGGGTGGTAATTTTAGAATTAATAGGTTTTCTCTACATCCATAAGATGTCCATCAGGTTTATTGTAAATTAATTCTAAATTAAATGAATAAGGAGTAAATTCGAATGTCTTTTTTATTTATATGTCCAAGATGGTAAAGCGGAAATTATTTATTTCTATTGAAGCATCGTCTTCATGTAAGTTCAGCAAAGTTATCATTTCTACTTTGAGGAAATAAGCTTTGTGCAAAATAAAGAACTTTACTTCCTTCATATTAACTAGGTATTGTAATTCGTATAAGGTTTCCTGATCAATGACAGAAGAAATAAATGCAATTGAATCAATCTTATTTATTAAAAACAACTAAGTCATCAAATCACTAAACTCTAAAGGATATATCTTTCCGCAATCTTTGAAAATAATACCATTAATCTACTGACAATTCATTTGAATTACATTATAGAGTTGATTTCTAGATAAGCCATTTTTTAAGACATCCCCATATATGATCAATTTGCCATCAGTGTATGCATTCTTTGTGTATTTTTTATATATACGAATATTTTCTTGAATGTCTTCCAAAATATTATTATAAAGCTAGTCATAATATTTTTCTTAGTAGAGTAAATCACCCCATATCAAATCTTGAGTAAATTTGCTTATTTTTTTTTTGCTATAAGTTTTAAAAAACTTCTTCAAATCTTTATATTCGTATGTAATAAAACCACATTTCTTTTCGCATTTAAACAATTCTTGTGCATTCCTATAATTTTTAAAAGATAAAATTTAAATAATTATTTGGATTTTTAAAATTTTTTCAATTAGTCCTTCAATATAATTTAACTAGTTACAATTAATTTTTTAAATTCCAAAAAAAATCATTTTTTGATAAAATTAAAAAATGCTTTATTAATAATTATTTTTAATGCTTTTAATTTATAAATTTGGAGTTTTTGCAGTATATTCAGCAAAAAGTTTTTTTTAATTTTAAGCTCTTCTGCTAGAATAATATTTTATCCCTTATTTATTAAATCTATGCCTTATTTATTTTCTTTAGAATTTTATTTATAAATAATATCACAATTGATTTTTTTTAACTTTATTAGTGTTTTATAATTAATAATACTTTTTAATGTCTATGAAAATCAAATGCAGCAAAAATTTATTTTTATGATAAAAATAATTTTAAAATAAAAAAATTGCTTCTCAGTGTGTTTTTTTTTTTTTCATTTAAAGATTGGGAAAAAAATATTTTGACATTATAATAAAAATAAAATACTCTTTGTTAAGAATTGGTTCTAGATTATGCTCAACTTTATTTTCTACCTCTTTTTAAATTTCTTTAGTGTCTTAAACTTTAGCTGTATTTTTGTTTATCATAGTAGCTGTTCTCAGTGAGGTCTCTATTTTTGGATCTTCTGAAAGTTTGATTTCTAGGGAGTCTAAATCTTAGAATTTAAAGGTTTCTATCAACCAAATAAAGTTGATCTCTGAAAACATGTGCAGATTAGTAACTTAATTTTTAGATTTTTAAGCATCTTCATCATTGAAGTAGAACTTACAGTTTTCTATTTATATTTCTCTTATGCTTTTTAAATTATTCCTGATGATCATTTTAAGGGCGTATATATTAACATCACACTAAATCAATTCAATTCTTTCATATTTATTCTCAGACAATGATAAATTAGAGTCTTTATTTTCAATTAACAATTCTTCATCATATTTCTACTCTAATTTTATTTTGTTGAATGAAAAAAACCCAAATGCTTCATTTTCTTTAGCCAATACATCGTAATCGCCTTACTATTACAAGATGTCTTTTAACTTTTTGCTTTGGTAATTCATACTTTTGAATAAGATTTATTTCTATATATCTATCTCTTTTAGTTAGCAATTTATTTCTTAATTAAAATTTCTTTTCTAAGCTCAATATAAAATTTTCTTTAGCTATTTTTTTATCTTTTTTAATATGATGATGATGATTTAAGGTTTATTTTATTTTATTTTGAATAAATTTTTTATTAAAAACAATCATATTTGTGATTCTTTTTAACTTAATAAATTCAATCAGCTACTAAAAAGTCTAAAAAGTGAGTTTCATCTTAAAACCAAGTATTATATTTTCTTAACTCCATTTTTATAAAAAAAATGTAATAAGAAGAATATTTTAAAAATGAAAGCACAAACAATAAATATTTTTTCAAACATTTGTTCAATGAGTCATCCATCATTAATTATTTTTTGCTTGTTGTAAATAATAAAACTTACATATTGGTCACAAAGAAAAATAAAAATATTAAAATAAGCTAAAAGTAGCATTTTAATTTGTTAGGAAGAAGTATAAATTAAATTATAATAGAATATTTTTGTCTATCACCAAAAATAATATTTCTAACTTAATTACAAAAATGAATAAATATTTTCCCAAATTTTTAATCATCCAATGTATAAATCTTAATTATTTTTCTTTTATCATACAAATAGCACTGTAATCAAATAATTAAGCTCGAAGCAAATTCATTAAAAAAGTTAATAAATTAATAGTTTCAATTTATTTTTACTACTGATAAATTCTTTTTATTAAGTGGTCGTCATTTAATTGTTATATTAACTTGTTTAATACCATAATAAATGATGATTTTAATGGTCACATTTTAGTCAACTTTCATTTAAAATAAATAAATTTCGCACCTTATAAAATTTTAATTTATAAAATATAATAGGAACCATATTCTTTATTTATTATATCAACCAAAATTTAGCTATTATAAAAATAGATTATCAAATTATATTTTTTTTTTATTTTGAATTGATTATTTTTTGAAATAGAAAATTAAAAATTGGTATTACTATAGCATCTACTTTCTTTAAGTTATACATTTTAATCAAATTAATCTCTTATCTTACCACATAAAAATACATTCTTATTTTTAGATTAATTTCATTATTCTAATGCGAAAAAACTTTAAATTCTTTCTTTTACAAATATAACATTTTTATTTTTTACTATAATTTCTTACAAAAATAAGGATATCATTATCTTTAAATGTAAGCGAAGATATTCATATCATAAATAATTATAATTCAAATAGTATAAATTGAATATTTACTTCTATTAATTTATTTTGTTTTAATCTCACAATTCTTGGAAGATTCATGTTAAAAATACTTATTTTATTGCTATGTCAGTTTTAATTTAAATAAAATAAAATAATAATTGTTGTATTTTTATCAATTAAATTTAAATTTATCTTCTCAATCTAAATTATCTTTAGAAGAAAATATCATTAGTTAGATTTTAAAAATTCAATTTTGTAAATTTATGTTGGATAAATAAAATAAGGTATATATTTATCTTAATCATCATTTCAATTGTTATCAAAATAGAAAAAATAAAAAAGATATTTATTTTTTAATAGTCACAACAAAATAAGATTTATAAAATAAACATTTTTAAATATAAAATATTAAAAATAAAATAATTAATTTTCAACTAAACTTAATTAAATTTTATTATATATTTAAATTAAACCCGAAGGTTTTGCTAGTTCACTAGCTAGCTAACATTTAGCATATATTTTTAATATTGATTTAGATAGTTGATTTATTTATATATGTATGGGATCTTGTCTGAATAGAGGCCAAGTAGTAGCGGTAACGATCCGCCAATTACCATTATCCAGGCTGAAATGGTCCTCTATCATCATAAATTTTATTTTTTAATTTATTTAATAATTAGTTTTACTTAATTCATTAATTAGAATGATTTAAAAACATTTACGATTTGTCTAAATAAAATTTATTTATTTCTCAGTTTGTTAATTTAAATATTTTAAAATGAATTTTAAATCAATTTTATTATGATATTTAATTGATCTATTCCAAATGGTTAAATTGCAGATAAATTAATTGTGTTGATTTACTTCTAAATAATGATTTAAGCAAATCTCCTAATTTTTTTATAGCTTCTATTCATTTTTTATTACTTGATTAAACTGTTTTAAATATAATACTTCAAAAATACTCTATTACAATTTATAAAAAAGCTAAATAATTGATTTTTAGAGAAAAGTCAAAATTAACACTAAATGAATTATAACAAATAACAAGTTAAGAGATTAAGAAGAGATGTAGATAATTTGAACAAAATAGAATATGATTTAATTTTTATTTTTCTTAAATTTTTAGAAATAGAAGGAGTTTTTTTAAATCTTTATTGATAAAGAAGTTGATATAAGAATTGGTTATGTTGTTTATTTAGATTAAGGCATTTAATTATTACATAGTATGGGAAAAAATAATTTAATAATTGATTAATTCTCAAAGTATGAAAGATATCAATTTAATTTCTTCTGCTTATTCTCCAAATTTTTTTATATTGGTATGCTAAAAAAGTCTGTCCTTATAAAATTTAAAAACTTCTTTTTTAATGAAACTATAATTAAAGAAAATTCTATCAATATTATTTTAAAAAAGGTTCATAAAACTATATATAAAATCATCTCATTTATTTAATGTTTAAAAGGATTTATAAAAAATTTATCCAATTTTTGAGGAAAAACCTAAACTTTAACTTTGTTTGAAATTTTTTATTTCATTATTTATAAAATATATATATATATATATATAGGAAAAAAATGTATTTATTTAATTATCTACTTATTTGAAATTATCTGAATTTGAAATGAAAGCCAATCAATCATTCAAATAAATTCCATGCAATTTAAAATTAGATATATTAATCATAAATTAAAATTTTTTGCTCAACGATATTTTTTAAAGTTTATTATGAAATGTACTGCTGAATTTCATGACGTATGTTAGTGATTATATTTAATTCTGAAAGACCAATCTTCAAAGATACTTTTTATTAATCCTAGACTATTAATTATTTATCAACGAATGTATATTTCACTTGTTTTTCTATTATTCTTTGCTAAAAAAATGTAACCAAATTAATAACTAAAAAATTTAATTTAAATAAGTTCAAAACAAATAAAATTTAGATTTTTATTCCTTTATATAAATTTATGTGATTTTAAGTTTAGCATATAATTATTGATTTATATTTATATTAAATTAGACTTTTATAGTATTCCGATTTCTAAATAATGAGAAGAAGGTAAATAAATTATCATACTAAAAGTTGAATAGTATCTTTTAAAAAGTCACTAAAATTTTAATATAATACCAAAAATAAAATATATCTCTATTTTAATAAAAAAAAATATTTAAAAAATGTAAAATTCAAATAAAATATATAAATGAGATAAGGATTTTGTAAAATTAATTTATTTAATTTTTAGATGATTGGAGATAATATTTTTTTATCTCTATTTCATTTGGGATAACTTATCATTATTTCAATAGATTCTAGATTTCTGAGGTTTGGCTAATTTCTTTGTTTTTAAGTTCAATTTAATTTTCTTTTTTTAATGGAGACGACGACTATCCATTTAACAATAAATCAGTTTGGCTTTTTATATGAGATTTTACTGTTGATTAGTTATTTTTATCATCGACTTCTTATTGTTGATTTAATTTTTGGCTAATTAAATTATTAAATTCATGCTCTTCAAAAGTCTATGCATTTTTTGGTTTAGGGTTGTCTATTTTTGGATCATTATACTAGAGATTACCAAAGAAATCCTATATCAAATCTGAAGTACTTTTGAATTTACGTATATCGTTAATTAATTTAACCTCTTTTTTTATTTCACTGAGAGAAGTAACTTAGTTTTAAGCTTTAATCTAGTCTACATAAAATTTAGGTGATTTAATGCATTTAATCATCTCGTATAAATTAAATTTGCAAATCTTAGCTTCGTAACTAGCAAGTTTTGTTATGTATTAGGGTAATTTTTCTTTCCTTTTTTGCTTATTTAACTTAGT
>JH719974.1:565563-597523 GCA_000231845.2 Tetrahymena malaccensis 436
ATATTTGACATCAATTGTGGTTTTCACAGAAAGAGGAGAAGAGTGTTGAATGGCAAACCAACTTTTTACGAACTGAACAGTCATTCCACTTAAATAAATTTCGGCAGGTGGGACGCAGTTAAGATAGAATAGAACATCGAATTCATTCAAATTAAGTTTCTATAGCTTGCTAAAATCTAAATTAAGCTTGATAGGAAGGAATGCTCTTTTAATTTTTTTTTCATCCATCTTCTTTTTTAGGTTGATAATAAATTCTAGATCGCTAGTATTTTTTGGCAATCTTTGTATGTAAAATTCTTAGAAATTCTCAAAAAAGAATTTATCATATCCAAATATGTATTCAGAATTATTTTTTAAAATATCCAGAGTAAAAAATGCTAAATTGTATGAATCTGGAATAACACTCTAGCTATTATTATCATCATAATTACATTCAATTAATTAGCTCTATTAGAACAAACTGTAAGGCGAAAATATAAAATTGAATGGCTGGTATTATTTACATTAAAACTTAACTTCTCTAAGCATCAAGTATAAGAAATGAGTAATTGTTTTAATTGATTGTGAGGACATATTTTATTCAAGCATGCTACTTAAAATATTTTTAAAGGCTTTGCTTCTTGCGTTTTAGTTTTACCATATTTATTGTGAAAAGCTCTTAGCTATAATTTAAAAATTTATATTTAACAAACATACTTTAAATTAATTTTTATTTGTTAATAAAAGTTTTAAAATTTTTTCTTAAATTTTTTTTTTAAATAAAAAATAAAAATTCTAAAAGTAATATTTTTAATTAAAGTAAAAAAAAAGTAATTACCATTAGTATCTTTTTATAGATAATTTAATAATTTTCTGATATTAATGCTAAGTGAATAGCTTTATTGGTTTTCTTAATGGGAGAAGTATTCTAGGTCAATGTTTTAGAAGGGATAATCAAGATCTTATATCTAATGAGAATACTTTTAGAGTGTTAAGTGCATATCAAAAGAAATTTTAGATATTTTCAAAGTATTTAAATTAGTAGATTGATTTTATTTGAAGAAAGGAACTAAAAACTCTAAACTGTCAAGGTTATCATTTTATGAAAGATCAATTTTTTGTATTTTGGAGGAGATTAAAGAAAAGTCAACTTCTTTCAATTTTTATGTATTTAAATCACATTTGCTTAAAGATAAGCTTTCTAAAGAGTTTTATGTAGCAGCAAATAAATCTTTTAAAAAGGCAAAGCATGTGATTAAATCGTTATTGTTGAATATAAACTCTTTTAAAGTAGAAGGCACTAATTTAAAATCAACTTTATTCAATAATTTTTATTCAATTTTCATTTCAGACATATTCAAAATTTCTAATTAAGTTGCTGTTTTAAATATTTCATTGAAAAACTTTAGGTTTATAAAATTATAACATTATTAAAATTCTAAATGCTTGAGATTCTTAAAAACTTAATCTATTTTCACTGATTTCATCATTTAATTGTTGATAACTGTATTGTTTGCTATAAAAGTATAAAAATTATTAGAAGTATTTAAATTGTTTAAAAAGCTTAGATCTGTCATATATGTATGATTAGATATATCTAATTCTTCAATATATGGTCCAATTTAATCAAAATAAAATTAATCTATTCTTGTTGAATGCAAGTCAATATTTTAAAGGCATAGTTTTTTGAATCCTTTTGATGTTAGTATCATATCTTTTACGAATTCATAACTGTTGTAGCTAATGTTACCAGAAAATTTAAATTCTTATAAAGAATGCTGACTAAAACTTGTAGAACATATACAATCATATGTTAAATCGAAAACCTGATTTGACATATCTAATTTTTAAAGTAAAGGACATGTTTCAAGCAGCCTTGGTACAAAATTCATGTCATAATAGTAACAATTAGAAGAGAAATCTAATTCAAGAAGCTAAGGTGAGAGGCTTGAGTAATAAATTCTAAAATTATCTTGGTAATTTATTCCACAGTGAGAAATATTTAGTTTTTACAAACTTGAACAGTTGAATATGCATTTATTGATAACATCAACTATATCTTTTTTGTTATCAGAAAGATCGATTTCTTCGAGCTTACTTGGGACTAAAGAAAATTCGATTTGATTAATCTTTTCGTTTAATGAACTCAAATATAACTTTTTCAACATTTAATTATTTTTAAATAGCACATTCATAAACTCGTAGCTCCCAGCATCCTTATTTCCAGAAAAATTGAATTCTAAAAGCTCAAAATTGTTCGAAAAATCAAGGAGATATGAATCTTTTATGTTTGAATTTTTCAAATTTAACTTTTAAAGTTAAGGTGCATTTTTAATAATTTTTGCCACAAACTCTGCGTTGCATTACTTATTTCTGCCATCTTGATCATTGAAATTAAATTCAATAAGTTTTTGCATAGTCTTAAAATTTAAATTTATCTTCTTTGATACATTCATTTTACTTAGATCGATTATTTGGATATTTTCACACTTATCAAAGAAAATTTAAAGGAAGTCTAAGTTTTTGTAGATTTTTTTATTTTTTAGATTGATTTCAGTTAAGTATTGTGAAATTTTTTAAGTTGTGAAATTCTTTTCTTATCCTAAAATTTCTCTTAAATTTTTTGATATTTTATTAGAAAACTATGTATTAATTAGATGGAAAAGATAGTAATCTGTATGCATGTAAACATTCTGAGATTCAATCATTCCTAGTGTCTCCATAGCTTTTGTATAATTTGCAAGGGAAATAACAGATTCTACATCATTTGTTACGTTATCGTAGCTTTCTTCTTCATCAATAATTTGATCAAAGAAATTAAAAAGAGTGTAGAAATATAGAGGATTTATATGATTACTAAATTTGGCTTCTTTAGAATTCTTATAGACCTTCATTTATTTCTTCTTCGCTTTTTTACCCTTCTGCCCTTATTTCTAATTATTGTTTTGCTCTAAATTTTACTCTTCTTAAGCTTCATCTCCATTAGAGTTGAGACTTATATCTAATTATGAAATTTCTTCATTATTTTCTTTTAAAAATTCTTTATATTCTTGTTAATCTAAGGATTTCATATTTGATAAATTATACTTATCAAAGACTCTGAAGTAGTTAATGAAATCCTTTTTATCTACAGCAATATAAGTAACTTCAAAGCTTTTAATATCTATAAATAAATTTCTAGATTTATTCAAGTTATTTATAAATTCATCAGTGTAAAAGCTATTATTTTCAGCATCTAATTTTTCTAAATTTGAAGCTTTTTCAAATAAACTGCTTTTTATCATGTCTGAAGTAGCGTTATTGTTAGAAACATTTAATTTTTTTAATTTGCTTGCGCGATCAAACAGGTCTTACAAAAATGCATAAGAGCTAATTTAAATATTTGTAGATATATTAAAATCTTCAAGAAAAGCACTCACTTATTTAAAATCAGTTTATTAGATTTGATAATCACTGATATTATTTCTCTCTAAATGAAGAACTTTCAATTTCTAACATCTTGGAAATAATTTATTTAATATTTCATTTATGCTACCATAGGTATTTCCATTAAAGTAAAATTCTTCTAGATCTACTGGAATATTTTCAATAATTGAACTGGGAAATTTATAAGGGCCTATATTAGATTCATTTAAATATAATTATTTTAAATTTTTACAATTTTCAAAAATTTTATTCATAAATCCAAAATCATCTATGCTGGATCCATAGAGAATTTTACAGCACTTAAGAGAAGTGAGTTTATCATATGATAATTGCATGTACTAACTATTATCGAACTTTTAATCAGAAAGAGTTAATTCTTCAATAGCGTCACAATTATTCAAAATCATGTTAACATAGCTAATATCAAATAATTCATTTTTTTACAAAATAGTTGATTTCAGTTTTCTAAAGCCTTTCAGTGAGCCAGCATTTAAATACTACTTATATTAATCTGGAAGAGCAGAGCCTGCTTATAAATATATTAGGTCTAATTCCTCTAATTCAATGTCTTCAGTTTTGCCTATGTGCAAGATAGCAGTAATAAGCTGCATATTATTATAACTTAAATTAAGTTTTTTTAAACCCTTTGGCAGATTTAGAGATTAGAACTTTTCATCATCTAAACCACAAGAAAGTAAATTAAGATGCTAAAGATTGGCAGCAGCTGTCTAAAATATTTTGTTCAGAAAACCTATTCCCTGTAACTTGTTGTATTCTAGAATAAGTTCTTCAAGCATCGGAGAAACTAGACTAAAATCAGCGCTTTCTGTTTGCTAATCTGTCAAATCCATAACGTGCAATTTCAGCTTTTTAAGCTTCTTAGCTTATTTGAAAAAGGCATTTAAAAACGCAAAACTTTCAATATTATTATTATAACTAAGATCTAGTAATTCAAGTTCTTAAGAAACTTTTGAAAAATCTATTAGCTAAAGTTTTTCATTTGTGAAATGACAGTCGCAAAGCTTTAGTGTTTTTAAGTTCTTAGAAGCTATAATCATTTTATTCAAAATCTTTAATCTACTTTCATCTAAATCCATCGAGGTTACATCTATATCTTTTAGCTTGAGAAAATTGAAATTATTTTCAAAATCATTTGACTTCTTATCAATAAAGTCTGCCATTTAATCTATATTCATTTTGCTATTTAACTCTTCTTTCGTCTTGATACTGTTTTCGCTGACGTCTTTAAATAGAATTTCATTATTAGCTACATAGTAAATGTTAAAATCCTTTATTCTTGTAAATCCTTTTAAGTATGCATAAGCAATATTTAAATTTTTTTCTTCTTCAAAGGATATGGTTTCAGCCAAAGAAAGAGAAATGTGATCTTAAAGGCACTATACTGATTTTAAGTTTTTGATTGAACTAAGATAGCTATCTTTAATGTCTTACTCAATAATCAATTTTATTAAAGTAATCAACAAATTATAATTTAATATGTTAACATCTTCAAGTTCTATAAAGTAATCAATTAATTTAATAAGCTTATCTTAATTAACGTTGAAACTATCTATTTTATCATGATTCTTATTCTTTGCGCCTTCTAAGATATCCCAGTATTCAAATAAAATATTCTCAGTGTCAAAATCACTACGGATTGAAACATTTTTACCAGAGTAAAAAACTATTTAGTCTTAAATCTGCTTTGGGTGATAATTTTAGAATTAATAGGTCTTCTCTACATCCATGAGTTGTTCATCATGTTTATTGTAAATAGATTCTAAATTAAACGAATAAGGAGTAAATTCGAATGTCTTTTTTATTTATATGTCTAAAACGGTAAAGCGGAAATTATTTATTTCTATAGGAGCATCCTCTTCATTTAAGTTCAATAAATTTGCTATTTCTGCTTTGAGGAAATAAGCCTTATGCAAAACAAAGAACTTTACTTCCTTCATATTAACTAGATACTGCAGTTCGTATAGCGTTTGCTAATCAATTACAGAAGAAATAAATGCAATCGAATCAATCTGGTTTATTAAAAACAACTAAGTCATTAAATCGCTAAACTCTAAAGGATAAATCTTTCCGCAATCTTTGAAGATAATCCCATTAATCTTCTGGCAATTCATTTGGATTACATTATAAAGTTAATTTCTAGATAAGCCATTTTTTAAGACATCTCCATATATGATCAGTTTGCCATCAGTGTATGCATTCTTTGTGTATTTTTTATATATACGAATATTTTCTTAGATGTCTTCCAAAATATTATTATAAAGTTAATCATAATATTTCTCTTGGTAGAGTAAATCACCCCATATCAAATCTTGAGTAAATTTGCTTATTTTCTTTTTGCTATAAGATTTAAAAAACTTCTTTAAATCTTTATATTCGTAAGTAATAAAACCGCATTTCTTTTCACATTTAAAGAGTTCTTGAGCATTCCTATATTTTTAATTAAATTAATAACATAAAAAAATTGTTAATTTTTTAATTAAAAAGCAAAGTAGGAATAATTTTTATATAATTTCAGATCTTAATATTCATCTTTAAATATTATTAATTTTTTAAATTATAAAAATAATTTTAAAATAAAAAATATTCCCTCTTATCTAATATTTAAATATTAAAAGATTCAAAATATTTATGCATATTTAAATATAATTATAAAAAATAAAATAAATACTCTTAGTCAAGTACAGGATCTAAATTATGTTCGACTTTATTATCTACCTCTTTTTAAATTTATTTGGTATCTTAAACTTTAGCAGTACTTTTTAAAACCATAGTAGCTGTTCTCAGTGAAGTCTTTATGTTAGGATCCTCTGAAAGTTTGATATCGAGGGAGTCTAAATCTTAAAATTTGAAGGTTTCTATCAGCCAAATAAAATTGATCTCTGAAAACATATGCAGATTAGTAACTTGGTTTGTAGATTTTTAAGCGTCTTCGTCATTGAAGAAGAATTTACAGCTTTCTATCTCTATCTCTCTAATGCTTTTTAAGTTATTTCTGATGATCATTTTAAGGGCATATATATTAACATTACACTTCATCAATTCGATTCTTTCATATTTATTCTCTGATAATGAAAAAGGAGAGTCTTTGTTTTCATTTAACAATTATTCCTGATATTTTGACTCTACAGCTACTTTTTTGAATGAAAAGAATCCAAATGCTTCGTTTTCTTTTGTCAATACATCATAATCGCCTTGCTATTACAAAATATCTTTTAACTTTTTGCTTTGGTAAGTCATAGTTTTGGAATAAGATTTGTATCTTAGCTAATTATTTACTTTCTTAATTAAAAATTCGTTTTCTATGCTAAATTTGAAAGTTTTTATGGCTATCTTTTTTTATCTTGATGTTGATTTGAGCTATACTTTATTTTAATTTGATTATTATTTTTATTAAAAACTTTCGTATTTGTAATTCATTTCATCTCAAAAAATACAATCAATTATCCACCAAAAAGTGACTTACTATGAAATCAGGTATATTATGTTTTCTTAACTCCTTTTTATTAAGAAAATTTTTATTGAGCTTATAATTGAATGAACAAATAACACATATTCCTTGAAGCATACTTTAAGTTAGAAAGAAGGAACTACGATTTATTATCATTTTTTACTTCCTTATATTTATATTCAACAAACTTATATATTCACAAAAAGTAAAATCAAGTTCATATTAAAATAGATTTAAATTGACATTTTTGTAGAAATAGATAAAAATATGCTATTTAAGAAGATTAATATAAAGTCAAATCTATGATCAAAAATAAATTTTGTAACTGAATTAGAAAAATAATTAAATATTTTGCAAAATCTTTAATCAAAGAAGGCAAAAACTTTAATTATCTTTCTTATATCCAACTTATTACCCAGAAATCAAAAGATTAAGCTTGAAAGAAATTAATTATAAAATATAATAAATTAATAGTTTCACTTTATTTTTACAGCCGATAAATTCTTTTAGTTAAGCAGTCGTCACTAAATTATGATATTAACTTATTTAACACCATCATAAATTATAAATTTAATGGTCAAATTTTACTCAACTTTATATTTGTATTAAAGTAAATAATTTCATTAATCCTTAAAAATGCTAATTTTTAAGATAATCTGGCAGGCATTTATTTATTTTTAATTTAATAAAAACTGGCATAGAATAAGTATTATAAAATAATAGATTGTCAAATCTTTATAATTTTTCAAATTTTAAATTGATTATTTTTTTGAAATAGAAGATTATAAATATTTGTATTTCTAAAGTATCTCCTTTCTTTAAGTTATAAATATTAATTAAATTAATCTCTTACCTTATTACATAAAAATGCAATTTTATTTTCTATTTATTTTAACATTCTTACGCATATAAATTTAACTTTATGACATGTTAAAGTATAAGATTTTTAAGAATAGTTTGTAAAAATCAGAAAGATACCAACGCCATCAATATTATATGAAAATATTTAGACATTAAATAATCAAAAATAAAAACTTTTCTATAGTTTATTAATACTAGCATTTTATTTTATGCTCAAAATCCTTAGTTGATAAAAGTTAAAAATACTTATTATATTATAATGCCAAACTTAAAATTTGTTTATATTATTTTTCTTTTAATAAATTAAAGTAAGATTTGTTGATTTTTTATTAAACTTTGATCGATCAAAGTTGTGTTTAGAAAATATCTCCATATTTTTTATTTATTTTGTCGATTAGTTAGATTTTATAAATTTATCTGAGTAAATTTAGATTGGATATTTAAAAAAGTTAAGTATATTTTACTTATAAAGCATCATTTCAATTATTATCAAAAAGCAAAACAAAAAAAATAATATTTGTTTTTAAATAAAAATAAAATTTATTAAATAAATTGTTTTTAGAAATAAAATATTTAAAAAATAAACTATTTTCTATACAAAATATAAAAAAATTGATTTATTAATTCATTTAATAATTAATTTAGACTTAAATTTATGCTAAATTATCTAACATTTTTCTAAAATATTATTTAAAAAAATTTCAATAAATTAGATTTATTTTTGTTAACATGGATTTATAATTTAAATTAACTTTTTTAAATGTTAAATTAATGAGATTCATATTTAATTGATCTATTTCCAAAGTTTAGATTGCAGAATAGATTCTAAAATATTATTCAGAAAATTTCAATAAATTAGATTTATTTTTATTAGAATAGATTTATAATTTAATTTAAATTTTGTTTAAATGTTTAATTAATAGGATTCATATTTCATTGATTTATTTCAAAAGGTTATATTGCAGAATCAATTGTATTGATTTGATTCTAAATAATGATTTAAACACATTTCCTAAATTTTTTAAAGTTTTTATTGACTTTTTATAATGAGAGTAAACTGCTTTAAATAAAATACTTCAAAAATCTCCATTAGAACTTATAATATAGCTTAATTATCTACTTTTATAAGAAAGAGATCACAATCAAGGCTAAAAGAATAACAACAAATAACAAGCTAAGAGACTAAGAAGAGATATAAACAATTTGAACAAAATGGAGTATGCTTTAATTTTCGTTTTTGCTAAATTATAGGAAAAGCAAAGATGTTTATAATATCATGATTGATAAAGAAATTGAAATTTTTTCCAGCTAATTTAAAAGTTTTAATTTAAATGGCTTTAATTTTTAAATAGTAGAATAATATATAAATAGACATAGTGTTTATATTATTCCTGAAATAAAAGCATACTATTTAAAACCGATGCTTATAGATACCAGAACTAATCTAATAATTAGCCTTACAAATTCCCAATAATAATGCTGCCTTTTATATTCTTTATAAAAAAATCCAAAAGAGAGAGTTATTTTTACTTTGTTTAATCTTTATCTATTTAAGAATATTTGTGAAAACATAATTAAAGGAACTAAAATAACAAATATCACAAAAATTGGTATTGTTATATACCTAATTCTATTCAAATAATTGTTTGAAGGGCACTCAAGGCTAAGATCTATCAGCGAATAGTATTTATCTTTATACAAATTCAAACAGAAGAAACTTTCTAAGCTTATTTTTATGAAGATAGAATTGAATATGATTATAAATATATACTAAAAGGAAATCAATATCCTATAAAGTTATCTTTTTTTATTAGAAGATTTCTTTGCAAACATAATTATTAAAATAGTAAGTAAAGCAAGGAGGAATAAGAAGCAAGGTAATATTGTGTAAAGGGCAGCATTTGCAAATCCTATGCTCTATAGATGAGGGTTAATTTGCATAAGTAAGCAATCTATTGAAATTATTTATGAGTTGAGAGGATCAGATAAAGCTATGGAGGCGTTCTTGATAGAATTGAAAATGTCAATATTCGTAAATCCATTTGAAGTTTAATAAATTGAAAGATTAAAAAGCAGTAGCTTGACATATGTAGAAGCTAAATTTTATTATTGAAGACTTTTACCAATGTAAAAAATGCTTATTTTTTATAGATATAATGCTAATAAATGATTTTTTAAGCTTTTAAAGCAACTGATTATAATTATTCCGATGCTTAATAAGAGTAAAACCAGAATAATGCAGATCTTTAAGGTGTTGTTTTTTATATCACTGCATTTATTGCAGGAGAAGTTACCATACATTGAATACGAGCTCTTCCAATACTAGCCTTTTACATCACAGTTCAAGCATTAAGGTCCTATATGACCTTCGTAGCATAAACTATTCCCTAAATCATAACCTCCGATACAGTTTTATGGGGAAATCGAGCATGGGAAAATCTCATTTTTTTCAATCGAGTATGAATTTCTCCAGTAGCCTTCTTTTATTTAAGAATAATTAGCATAGCATACTTAAAAGTATTAACTATTGCACGACTAACATAAGCTAAGTTCTTCGCCATCTGCTTATTAATAAATTTATATTGTTTATTGTTAATCACAGTATTTGCATAAAAATATATTTTATTTTTAATTTACTATGACTTTCTCCATTGTTTATGGACATTATTATTTTTCAAAACATGTAAAATTATAGCGAAGATCATAACTTGAATCTGCAATTAATAACCTAACCAAACTTAATTGAAAGTCATAATATGCATCTAAATAAAATGATAAAAATGGAGAATTAATGTCTAATTCTAAGTCATTTTAAAAGTTTTAGAATTATTTTAAGTAGTAATACATATTTAAAGATTAAACCTTTTAATTTATTTTTGGGTAAAATTCATCATTTATTCTAAATTTAATGCCAATAACATAATTCATTCCTTTTATAAAACTTATAGGATTACTTAATTCATAGAAATACAAATTAGTTGATTAGAACTAAGGATTATATTCATATATTTAGGTAGCCATAATTTCCTCAATAAAAAAGCTAAAGTTATCACCATATAACTAAGCTTTATTTTCTTCAAACATTATTTTATCGATTTCAGTTTTAATAGATTCTTTTTAGACATAGAGAGCACCACCAATATAGCTAGAACAATATTTAAATTGAGTATTTTCAATCTAAGTTATCTAACCTCCATAAATGCATCCTCCAAAATAAGTACTAGAAAAATTATAAAAATAGCTGTTTCTCAAAGCAATTAATGTTTAATTTAGGTAATCATATGTATTAGATAAATACATACATCCTCCTTAGTTAATTGCAAAAGCATTTTTTAATTAGGTCTCTTCAATTATAATTTATCTTAAAGACTATGCCCATAATAGTCCATATTAATTATTATTAAAATTTATATAAAAATTATTTATTGCCATCAAATCGGTTTCATTCACATATATTAGATATGCAGGGTTTTTATAGCTGTTAAAATAATTTTTCCCTTCTTTTTTTACCATGGAATTAAATTTAAAATTAGCCATTTTAATGTTCTTGACTTAAGAAAATTAAATTATAGCATCTAATATCATAGAGTTTTCTATAGTAAAATTATTTATTTCAACGCTAGGGCTTTAACTTATTTAAATAATACTTTGATGAATATTTTCAAAATTAGTTATTTGAATGTTATTTATTAATATTTTTGAGTTATCAATTTCTATAAAATTAAATGAAAAGCTTTAGATGATATTTTCTATGTTTATTTCTTCAAAAACTAAATTATTTATTTAACTAAATACCATTGGTCCGTTTAATTAAATTTAATTATTATTATTTGAAAATAATAAAATTCTTTTTACAAAAACATTTTAGCAAAGATTTATATTAAAATTCCAAAATAAGAATATAGTATTTCCTTTTTTAATTTCATTTATTTATACGTTCTTAATTCCTGAAATTTAAAAGGAAAGCTCATCTGAAATCTGCTCTGTTTAGCAATTTAAAATAATTTAATTTATTTCCAAGCTTTGATTATCTTAGCTTTTAAGCATAGATTAGTCTTAAAAGCTACTTTAAATATTTACATTGATAAAGCAATCTACAGTGAAAGGTAAAGTTATTTCTAATTATTCTATTTCCATTTACTAACTTGCAAATAAATTTGTATATAAAAAGTAATTTTATCTTTAGGGGAGGTTTTCAGTTGAAATTATGATAATTGAACCAGCAAAAAACTAAGAAAGACTTCCAGCTTGAAGGCTAAATACCTGAAATTTTTAATAAACAATTAAATTTTATATATTAATTTTAATTTAGTTTATTTTTAAAAGGGTTTCTGCACAGATATTAGTTTATGAAGTGTACTGAGTATTCATTATTAATTATTCTATGTCAATTTTTCCTCCAAATATTTCAATTAAATAATAATTTTAACTTGAATTTTTTTAATTTTAGCTTGATATTTAAGTCTTTTGTATTGAGTTTTTATCTTTAATATCTTTTGGGTCAACAAAATAACCAGTATTGATAGTCAACTCATTTATTTAAATTGAATCTATATTATTTATATTTATTAGTTAATTTTCTTAGTAGACTTAAGTCTAGTCAATATATATATTTCCTACTGCTAGAAGTTAAATGTTGTTTATCTATATGAAAGAACTCTATTTGCTAACTAAATTGATTAAGCAAGATTAAATATTAATTAAATCAATTTCAACTGTTTCTATATTTTAAATGATTAAATTAGAAAATATTTCTAATTATTAAAGATCCATTTTTAATGACATTTTTTTCTAAACTTAAATTACAATCTTTTAGTCAACACAATCATATTATATGGATTACTATACTAATTATTTAACTATTTCTTATTAGCATGACAATATTTTACTCATAACAAGTCTGAAAAACAGAACACTAAAAAAAAGACAGATAGTTTTCCTAAAATATATTGTCATTTTTTATTATTATTTGAATTAGTATGTTCTTGCTTATTTTTACAATATTATTTCTTTAATACAAAATGAATCTTTTATTAAAGAAAAGCTGAATTTTGAAATGAGAAAAAAATATTTAATTTGATGATTTTTTAGTAAAAGAAATTCACATTTTTTGATATAAAAAATAATAATTAGATCATTTCTAATCCAAAAATGTTTCTCATCAAAATTAATCTAAATTAATACTATCATAGTCAATCTAATTTTAGAGAGCCAAAAAATGATCTTAAATATTTTTCAAAAACATAAACATTTTAAAATGATTTCTGAAAAAGAAGTTTATAAAATTGAATTAAAAGTAAATTCTTAAAAAATTAGTATATTAAGATCATACACTATACTTTATTTTTATGGACCTGATTTTTATTTTTTATAAATTGCATAAAAATTTCTTTTTATAATATTACTTTCTTAAAATTGAAATTTTTTATATGAAAAGCTGTAATCTGAAATTACAATAAATAATAAAATAGTTAGTTCTACATATAGTTCATTCTAATTAGATAATTTTTAAAAATAATAATAATTAAGCAAACTCTACTAGCATTCTCATTGAAAAGCATATTAGGAGACAAAATAGAAAAAAGTAAAACAATATTCATGAAACTGTTAACACTAGACTTATTTTCTTCAGAGTTTTACTTTAATTTAGGAGAAAAAAATAATAGGAAAGGAACATTTTAAGGGGTAATAATGTCATTCCTTGGAATCATCGCAGTTTTTTCTTACTTTACGTACTTAATTGATCTATACATAAATAATTTAATTGATCCTAAATTCAGATTTCAAAGTTTCATTATGAATGAAAATATAGAAATACCTTTGACATAAGATCTGTTTGGTTTTTAATTTATTTATAATTCTACTTTAACCATAGATGAGTACTAGAAAATTCAAAATAAAACTTATTTTGTCTATATGGCATATTATTTTTATGATGATGAATCTAACCGTATATATTTTTAGAATAATCTTGAAGTAATTTAATGTAATGACCCATCCCTTAAAGGTTATAATTGTATTTAGTATTCTAATAACAATAATAATACTTTGTAAATTGATACTAATAATAAAGTTACTTCCTCTGTATATTTTAGAATTTATGGTTGTAATGACATAGATAGCTTCAAGACAACAATTCCAGATAACTGTGCTTCATAAAGTGAAATAGATGATGTGGTGAACGGAATAGATTCGAGATTAAAAATAAAAATGAAAACTTAACAATATAATACAACTTCAAAAAGTATTTAAACAAATTATAGAAACATGTTCATTTTATCTTTATCTAGCTAGTTTATTGTGAATACTATCAAAGTTTAAAAATAGGAGACATAAGTGAGTTCAGGCTTAATGTTTTAGCCAAAAGAAAAGTATTCATCTCCTATTTAGTATGATTAATCTTCCTAAAGCTTTGATAGATAAGCATCTTTAAATACAGGAATAGGTCCATACATTCAAGTTACATTTATTATGGATGAAATTGTATAGCAATTATAAATTTAATATCCAACAATTACAGAAATTCTAGCACTCGTTAACAGTGTTGCAGCTGTTTTTGTGATTTTTAGATTTATAGGAAGATATTTTTCATAAAAATTAATTAAGTAGGACATATTTATGGTCATTTTTAGAAACATCTTTCAAGATAAATATCAACAAATAATTAAACAAAACAACCTCATAGAATATAAAAATGAGATCTTTTTTTAAAACTAAAATGTCAATTAAAATTGTTCTCGAAATTTAGAAGAAGAAGAGTTAAACAACCAGAGCAAATTGATTCCTGATTTTCCATCTAAGCTGAGAGAGTTCAGAGACTATGTAGAAAAATCATAGAATCCTAGTTTCACTTTATAGCTTGACTAAGTTGAGGAAAAGAAACAAAATAATAGTAGCATACTTAATAAAAACTAAACTCTGTCTAACAATAATCAAGAAAAGTGTATGAATGAAAGTGTTTCAAATTTTTGCTACAATAGTATTAGCTAGAATAATTAATCCTTTTTATTAACTTAAAGTAAGCAGTCGTTTTTTAAAAAAGTTGAGAATGAATAACAAAGAAAAGTATCAGATAGGTAGGATACAACTAAAAAATAATTTAAATTATAAAAAGAAGAAACACAGAATTAACCAAAAGAAAAAATAAAAAATAATTTTTTAACTGAAGCAATATCTTAAAAGCTAAAAATGATTAATAATGTTTCTATCAAAAAAGCTGTTTAAAACTTGGTTTTTAAATCTAAGTAAAATAAGTAAAATAGATAAAATTATTATTAAAACTTAATGATTTAAATATATTTTAATTAAATAAATAAAGGATATTCAAGCCAAAAAACTACCTTTAAGATAATGATATAGATAGCCAATCAATAAAAAAAGTTCATAAGGAAGTGATCAAACATTTAGATATTTATGAATTATATAAAGATATCATTTTTTTGAAGAAAGCAATCACAATGATTCTAAGTGAAGACTAGCTAGCCGCTTTATAAATAGTAACTCTTACAGACAATTTTCTAAGCTAAAATTTTAATTGTGAAAAAGACTTAACATTAAACATCAAAGGTATATTTTTAAATTTAAAAGTAAGAAATTTATTTTTTCTATGAATATAAAGTAGATAAAAACAAACTAAATCACTTTGAAAAGTAGTTTTCTATTTTGTAGTCTGAATAACTCCAAATAAAATATATCAACAAGTTTTTTCAAAAGATTCAGAGTAATATAAAATTGAATGAAATTGATAATAGAATAATGTCATCTATAGTAAAAGCATAAGCAAATTTATGATTTATCATTAAGTTTTAGCAAAATATATCTGTTAAAAATGTATTTAAACGTAATTAAATATTTTCTCAAAATTTTTTAATTAAAATTCAAAATTTGATTAATTAGCTAGTTTTTATTTTATATGATTATCAACTAATAATGCTAGTTAAAGGATGGTACTGTTATAAAATTATTTTTTAATTTAAATTTACTTTTTCTTAGTGTTTTGGTTCAACATATTTACGAAATATTGAGTGATATTGCTATTACTGTATTTGAAATATCATTACCAATAATATCTGTCATTATTTGTGATATTTTAATATATTTTAGCAATAATTTTTCATAATCTACTTCTTGATTATATTTTTATTTTTATTAGAATTTATTGATAAGATATATAATTTTTCAAATTTTCAGAGTAAAAAAATTTATTAAAAAATGTTTTTTTTAAAAAACCTTGATCAAAATGAAGGATTTTCATTACATAATAAATTTAATGAAAAAAAAAATCCTAAATCTTCTGTTTGTTTATTCTATTATCTAAATTTAAAATTAAACTTTATCCATTACAATCATTATTTTTTCTCTTGAAAAGTTAAATACTTGCTTATTAATTTTAGAAAAATAATATACCTGATAATATCTGATTTAGAATAATAGAAATGGATTATTATAAATTACAATTTTTATGTAAATAATAAACTTTAAAATAAATATTTTGAGAAAATTATCTTGAATTTGTAAAAAATATAATTAAAAAATTGACATAAGCATTTGTTTGATTCATAAATTAACAAATATGAATATTTTT
The DNA here is from genome assembly GCA_000231845.2 of Tetrahymena malaccensis 436. Classification (NCBI taxonomy): domain Eukaryota; phylum Ciliophora; class Oligohymenophorea; order Hymenostomatida; family Tetrahymenidae; genus Tetrahymena; species Tetrahymena malaccensis. The sequence goes on from JH719974.1 coordinate 581,883, forward strand.
ATTCGAATATATTAATTTTAAATAAAATATATCTATTTCTTTCTCTATCTTTTGCCATCCTAATTTTTGATTTTGAAATACAAGGTTTAATGCTTATGAAAATGGACAAAAGGTCCTTAAAATAATGTCCTAACATTAGATTCCCACTCAATAAGCTAAAATTCCTTTCTATATTTATATTTTAATAATGGATTCTAAACTAATGTTTAGATTGTTGCATAAGTGTAAAATTTGTATGCTAATTTGATTAAAAAGAGATAAATAACTCAAAAATTATAGTATATATAAACAACAGTAATGAATCCTCAAAAATTAAACCTATTTATATATTTCATTCCAAATGGTTAAAGGATAGTAACCTAAAATAAGGAATGTCATTTTCTATTTATCTCGCACTCCTTTATCTCCAGAATTGTTATCTAAAAAAATTATAAAATAATAGAAATGGTAAATAATAATTGATGTTATTAGTATAATTATTTAAATATAAATTAATAAATATATAAAATATAATTTTATCCCATTTGTAGCTGAAACTAAATGTTTTAAGCATATTCATTTAATTTTGAATGATTAGCGTTCTAGTTTTCTTTAAATTTTATACATAATACTTTTTTATAAATTTTTTTAATAAAATAATTGATTTTTATTTATGATCTTTTATTTAAATCAATTTTAATAAATATTGAATTTAACCAAATTTGTTTAACTAAATATCACCAAATTCAAAGATTTTTGTTTTTTTTTAAAAAATACTTATAGAAGGATAAACCTTTACTTTCTTTATATTTTCTTAATATCAGTAATTGACAAAATAATCTTTTTTTTTAAATTAAATATTGTTATTTTGACTACTAAATATAAATTTAAGAATAATTAAATAGGGTTTTGCTATTTTTCAAACTATCATTCATCAAACAGTTAAGATAATTAAAAAAACAAAAATTATAAACATTATTAAAGAATGGAAATAATTATTACTTTAAAATGACAGATGTAAAGAGCTCAAATTTAACTTGAGATTAAATATCATCTACTTAAAATAATAATATAGCTAATTATTAAAAAAAAATTGCTTTTTTTAAATGTAAATTTGATGTTTATTTGCATGGAAAAAATATTTTTTGTTATTAAGGAAAAAAAAAACAGAAACAAAATTTAAATGATAAGTAAGACAAGTTTTTAAAAGTAGAACTAAAATCATACATAAATAACCTAACCTATGAAAATTTTAAAATTTGATTTATTCTCATCAGAATTTTACTTTAATATAGGAGGATAAAATTATAAGAAAGAAACATTTTAAGGAGTACTTATGTCCTTTCTTGCTATCTTTGCATTATTTTCTTATTTTATTTATCTTATTGATCTCTATGCAAACAATTTAATTGATCCAAAATTTAGATCATAGAGCTTCATTATGAACGAAAGAATTTAAATACCCTTGAAATAAGATCTATTTGGCTTTTCTTTTGTTTATAATTTATCTTATACGATTGAGCAGCTATAGAAAGACTAAAATAAAACCTATTTAGTGTATAAAGCCTATTTTTACTATGGGGATGCAATTAACTAAGTTTTTTAATTTACATTTCTTGATGTTTTTCCATGTACAGATCCCTTACTCTTAAATATGAATTGTATAGATGTTTCTAAAGTAAGCAATTATACTTTACTAAAGGATGTTAATAATTATTCAGTCTCTAACATATTCCTGAACATTTATGGATGCAATGATATTGATAGTATCAAAACAACAATTCCTGATAATTGTGCTTCATAAAATGATATAGACAGTGTAATAAATGGAATAGATGCCTCAATTTATTTGAAGTTGAAAACATAATAATACAACACTACTTCAAAGCAGATTTAAACAAATTATAGAAATTTGTACAATTACGCTTTATCTAGTTAATTCTTTATGACAACTTTAAAAATTTAAAAGCAAGAGACCTAAGTAAGTTCAGGTTTACTATTCTAATAAAAAGAAATGTATTCATCACCTATTTAGTATGATTAATATACCTAAAGCTTCGATAGGTAGACTTCGTTAAATACAGGGCTAGGGCCATACGTTTAGTTTATTTTTGAGATGGATGAAATTGTTTAGTAATTCTAAATTTAGTACCCAACAATTACTGAAATTTTAGCACTTGTTAATAGTATTACTTTTCTTATAATTATATTTAGAGCAGCTGGCAGATATTTATCATAAAAAATTATAAAACAAAACATATTTATGGATATTTTTTCTCATACCTTTTAAGATAAGTACGAACAAATAATAAAGCACAATAATTTAATAGAATAAAAAAATGAAATTTTCCTTTAAACTTAAAAAATAAATTAAAAATATATAAATAATATTGATGAGGATTCTAATTAAAATAGTTTTGTGGTCCCTAATTTTTCATCGAAATTAAAAGATTTCAGAGATTATGTAGAAAAATCATAGAATCATTCTTTTAATTTTTAAAACCAGAAGAATAGTTTATAATATTAAAGTTATAGTTAAGTTGATGAAAATAAGCAAATTGATGAAAACTTACCAAACAAACATTAAAGTATCACAAAAAAAAAATAAGAAAATCTTAGTAAAGGGAGCTCTTAAATATGTCATAATAGCATAATAAATGAAAATAGCTAATCAATTAAATTATCTTAAAGTAAATAACAACTTTTTAAAAAAGAATAAAATTAGTCTCAAAGACTTACAGATTCTCCAAATCCCATTTAAACACAATTAAAAAATTCAAAAATCAATAAATAGTTTAAATATAAATTAAAAGAAAACATTAACAAAAATGATTTGAAAGAAGCAATTTCTTTAAAATTAAAATCAATTTAGAGTGTTTCAGTTAAAAAATCTATTTCAAATTTAATTTTCAACCTCAAGTAAGAATTTTTATTTTCAACAAATATTAAAGAAAGTAAAAAAAATTTTTTAAATAGACTTTTTAAACCAAAAGACTTCCTTACCTTTAAAGGAATTGACAGTAGATAAATAAAAAAGATAAATGAAGAAATGTATAGGAACTTAGATATTTATGAATTATATAAAGATATTATTTTTTTCAAGAAAGCAATAACAATGATTTTAAGTGAAGACCAGTTAGCTGCTTTAAAGCTTGTCAGTCTAACAGATCACTTTTTAAATTATGATCAAAGTAGTTTGGATTTTCAATCTAACTCAAAAAGTATATTTTTTTATCTAATATAATAAGTATTAAACTATTTTTGTAAAAAATAAATACAAGTTTTTAAAGACAAGCTAAATCACTTTGAAAAATAATTTATTATTTTGTAATCTGAATAGCTTCAAACAAAATTCATCAACAAGTTTTTTTAAAGGTTTTAGAGAGATTAATAATTAAATGAAATAGATGTCAGAATAATGTCTTCAATTGCAAAAATATAAGAAACTTTATGATTTATAAATTAGCTTTTAGAAATATATTTTATCAAATTTAACTTAGTTTATATTCTATAAATTTGAATATTTTTATAAGTCTGTCATATATGTTTAAATTTAATGATTTATTTTTATTTATTGAAATAATTTATAAATTTTTATTTTAACAAATATAGTCAGGTCCTAAAATATTTTTTTTCTAAATTGTAAAAATTGAGATATTAGAATGAATATATATGATAATTTATAAAAATATAAATATTTTCTAAAATTAATTAAAATCAATTTAATTAATACTATTATGTTAGTTTAAAACTAGAAAATTTTCAAACGTTTAAATTAATAATAACCTTAATAATTAATTATATTTTAGTTGTCCTAAAGCAAAAATTAGCTATTTTAAATATTTAAAAAAATTATTTCTTACTATACAAAATTCTTCAGAAACACTAAAAAGTTATTATTTCCTTACATCATTAAAACCTAATTTTAATGAATTATTTTCACTTTAAATAAAAAATTAAATATGCTTGAAAATGTAAAATAAAACTTAACAAAATGTGTGTTCATCACTTTTTCAAAGTGCTGACTGTATATTATTACATATAAGTGCATTTCTTGTATATAAATTTTTTATATATTAACCAAAATGAAAAAATTAGAGAGTAAAAAGAAACGAAAGAGCAACTTTTTAAAGAGTAGAACTAAAAGCATAAAAAAATTAAATAATACATGAAGATTTTATAATTTGATTTATTCTCATCAGAATTTTACTTTAACATAGGGCCACACAACAGAAATAGGAAGGGAACATATTAAGGTGTGATTTTATCATTTCTAGGTATCTTCGCAATATGTTCTTACTTCATTTATCTTGTTGATCTCTATGCAAACAATTTAATTGATCCAAAATTTAGATCATAGAGCTTCATTATGAACGAAAGAATTTAAATACCCTTAAGTTAAAATCTATATGGTTTTGTTTTTGCCACAAATTCATCTTATACTATAGACCAGTTATAAAAAGACTAAAACAAAACTTATTTAGTGTATTTAGCCTATTTTTATTATGGGGATGCAATTAACTAAATATTTAAATTTACATTTCTTGATGTTGTTCCATGTACAGACCCTTCCCTCTAAGAAATGAATTGTATAGACGTTTCTAAAGTTATGAACTATACAATACTTTATGATACTAAAAATAAAGCTGCCTCTTATATTTACCTTAACGTTTATGGATGCAATGATATTGATAGTATTAAAACAACAATCCCAGATAATTGTGCTTCATAAAGCGAAATAGATAGTGTTATCAATGGAGTAGAAGCATAATTTTATATGAAATTGAAAACGTAATAATACAATACTACTTCAAAGTAGATTCAAACAAATTATAGAAATTTGTACAATTATGCTTTATCAAATACGTTTTTCTTGAACAACATAAAAACTTAAAAATAGGAGACCTAAGTAACTTCAGGTTTATTATTCTAGACAAAAGAAACGTATTCATCTCCTATATAGTACGATTAATATACTTAAAACTTTGATAGGTAAACTTCATTAAACACAGGATTGGGACCATACATCTAAGTTAATATTGAAATGGATGAAATAGTTCAGTAATTCTAAATTTAATACCCAACAATTACTGAAATATTAGCACTTGTTAACAGTATTGCATTCATTTTTGTAGCTTTTAGAATGATTGGTAGATTTATCTCTCAATAACTTGTTTAGTAAGACATTTTTATGGTTATTTTTAGAAATATTTTCTAAGACAAATACTAGCAAATAATAAAACATAATAACTTAATGTAAGAAAAAAACGAAATATTTCTCTAAACTTAGATGGTAACTGGAAGAGAAATGACTCAAAGTATTTAAGAAAATTCAAATGGTAAAGAATTAATGATACCAAATTTGTATCCAAAATTTCGAGACTATGTTGAAAAGAGTTAGAGTAATAATTTTAATTTAGATTTATCAAGAAAATAAAATAGTTCTTAAGTTGATGAAATAAAATAAAATGATGAAAGTCTATTTACTAGTAGTTAAACTTCATCAATTTAAAAAAAAAAAAAATTTAGACTTGAAAATTTAACAAATATAAGTAATAAAATGATAAATTAGCAAGTTGAATTATCATAATCTTACTAATGCAAGCAATAGCTATTTAAAAAATGTGAGAGTATTAAAAAAAACAAGTCTTTTGTTAATAAGTCTCTATAAATTCAGAGTACTGATTAGAAAATAGATACACAAGGGAAAGAAAACCTAATTGAGACAACTAATAAAAAGTCATTGAGTAATGCGATTTAATAGAAGTTGAAAGCAATTTATAGCTCTTCTGTAAAACAATCAATATAAAATTCCTTATTTAAATTTAGGTAATTAATTTTGATTTAATGTTAACTTGTTAATAATTTAATTTAAAAAAAGGATTTTAAAAAGTAAAGAAATCCTCAACTTAATAGGTTTCGATGAAAAATCTGTATAACATATTAATGAAGAAGTGAGAAGAAGTTTGAATATTTATGAATTGTATAAAGATATAATTTTTTTGAAAAAAGCAATAATGATGCTTTTAAACGAAGATTAGTTAGCTGCTTTACAGCTTGTAAGCCTTACTGATCATTATAAGAACTAAGATTAAGTCATAGATGATACAAAAATTAATTAAAAAAGTAAAATGAATTTTCAATTAAATACTTAAATTAATAATTTATTTAAAATCAAGAATACATAGATAAATTGAATTTTTATGAGAAATAGTTTTTGATAATGAAATCTGAATAATTTTAATCAAAATACATCAACAAGTTTTTCAAAAGGTATTAAAAAGCTAGAAATTTGAATTAAATCGATCATAGGATAATGACTTCAATAATAAAATAAAAGGAAATATCATGATTGTTTACTAAATTTATATATATATATAACTAATATTGAATTTTACATATTTTTAGACATTATTTATCAGTCAAAACAAAATTATTATTTCCAATATAATTTATAAATAATATTTCAAAGTAATTACAAAATTTAATATATGAAAAAATTAATTTTAATTTTAGACAAAATTAATTTAAAATATTTTTCATTTTAGATAAAATTAAATGTTTTTAATTTTATTTTTTGTAATAAACTTGAGATATTTACATAGTTTAGCACTTCCTGGCTTTAAAATCTTGTGAAAGTGGAAATAAAAGTATTAAATTTATGCATTTTCTTTATATATATAAACCCAGTAGGTTATACTCATATTTTTTTCTTTTTTATTGTCTATTAATTAATTATTACACCTATAAAAGTATGAAAACATCAAAGGACCTAGTTAGTTTTACTGTGTTCAAGCTCTCAATAATTAGTATATTTTATTCTCGAATATTAATTGAGTGTATTATAATTTATTTTCCAAAAAAATCAAAAATTTGATAATTAAATACCATAAAAATAAATCAAAAAATATTCCCCCTCCTTCATTCAATTGGCAGTATAACTGCACAATTTTTAAATAAAATCATAGCCAATTGCAGTGGTAAATTTATCATACACTAGTATCACCTAGGAAAATAACTAAAGGGGAATATGATAAAATTTTAAATGAAAAAATTTTTGCAAAGGGAAAATTGTCCAAATAGCCTCAAAACTTGTCAAAATTTTTTCTTCATCTTTGCTGCAAAAAATAAGCACGTCAGAAATGATACATTAAAGTAATAATGCGTGCAACATTATCCCTAAGCAACAATCACATATTTATTTAAAACAACATCTATTGAATAACTAATAATATTGTATACATAGCTGGCATTAAAGAAATGCCAGAAAAGCTTCTTTAATAAGAATATGTATATATCTATTTATTTTCCTAGTAAAAAAGTGAGTCAGCCACTATAAATAAAAGCTGTATTTAATTTTAAAATTTAAAAAGTCAATTGATTTAACATTCGTTCTTTTTTAAAAAAACTATTCTTTCTTTTCGAGAAAAGCATATTTTATTGATCAATATTTTATTATATTAATCAAAAGTAAAAAAATTTAACTTGCAAATTGTAAAATAAGAAAAAAGAAAAACTGTTTAAAATAGTAGAACTAACATTTTTATTAAAAGCATGAAGATTTTATAATTCGATTTATTTTCATCAGAATTTTACTTTGATTTAGGAGCACAAAGTAATAAGAAAGGAACATTTTAAGGAGTAATTCTGTCATTTTTAGGTATCGTGGGAGTATTTTCTTACTTCATTTATCTTCTTTATCTCTATTCAAACAATTTGATAGATCCAAAATTTAGATCTTAGAGTTTCATTATGAATTAAAATATTGAAATACCTTTGAGCTAAGATCTATTTAGCTTTTCTTTTAGCTATAATTCATCAATGAGCGTAGAAACGTACTAGAAACAGTAAAACAAAACTTATCTAGTGTATATTGCTTATTTATACTATAGAGATGAAATAAATTAAATTGTTCAATTTATATTTCTTGATGTTGTCCCATGTACAGATCATTCACTCCTTGGAATGAATTGTATAGATATGTCTAAAGTAAGTAATTATACATTGATTTAAGATAATAGTATGAGATTATCTTCTTTGATATATATTAACATTTATGGATGCAACGATATTGACAACATAAAGACAACGATCCCAGAAAATTGTGCTTAATAAAGTGAAATAGATAATTTAATCAATCTACCAGAAGCATAGCTCTATTTGAAATTGAAAACATAATAATACAATACTACTTCCAAACAGGTTTAAACAAATTACAGAAATTTATATAGTTTTGGTTTATCAAATTAATTACTTGTTAACACTATAAAGACTTAAAAGCAAGAGACCTAAGTAAGTACAGGTTTACTATTCCAGTCAAAAGAAATGTATTCCTCTCCTATATAGTACGATTTATATAGCTAAAGCTTTGATAGGCAAGTTTCATTAAATGCAGGATATGGGCCATACATCTAAGTTAATATTAGTATTGATGAAATAGTTCAGTAATTCTAAATTTAGTACCCATCAATTACTGAAATTCTAGCACTAGTTAACAGCACTGCTTTTGTTTTTGTAATTTTTAGAATAATTGGTAGATATATTTCATAAAGACTTATTTATTAAGACATTTTTATGAATATTTTTAGAAATATTTTCTAAGACAAATATCAACAAATAATAAAACATAATAATTTAATGTAAGAAAAAAATGAAATATTTCTCTAAACTTAGATGGCAACTGGAGAAGAAATGGCTCAAAGCATTTAAGAAAATTCAAATGTTAAAGAAATAATAATACCAAATTTTTCTCCTAAATTTCGAGACTATGTTGACAAGAGTCAGTATAATAATTTAAATTTAGATTTTATAAGAAAATAAAATAGTTCTTAAACTGATGAAATAAAATAAAATGATGATAGCATATTTACTAGAAGTTAAACTTCATCGATTTAAAAAAGAACCAGGTCTAGATTTGAAAATAATACAAATTTCAATAATATCGCTTTATGCTAATAAAATGAATTTTTATCATCTCCTCAAAGCAAGTAATAACGATTTTAAAATGTTGACAGCTTAAAAAAAAGCAAGTCTTCTTCTATTAAACAATCAATAGAAATTTAGAGTATTGATTAGAATATAGATACACAAGCGAAAGACAACCTTATTGAGAAGGCAAATAAAAAAATGTTCAAAGATGCGATTTAATAGAAGTTGGAAGGAATTTATAATAATTCTTTTAAACAATCAATATAAAATTCTTTATTTAAATTTAGGTAATTAATTTTTATTTTTAATGTTAAATTATAAATAATTTAATTGAAAATAGATTTTTTAAAGCTAAAGAGAAACTCAGCTTAATTGGTTATGATGAAAAATCAATATAAAAAATTAATGAATAAGTGAAAAGAAGTTTGAATATTCATGAATTGTATAAAGATATAATTTATTTAAAAAAAGCAATAATGATGCTTTTAAATGAAGATTAGTTGGCTGCCTTATAGCTTGTGAGCCTTACAGACCATATTATAAACTAAGAATAAATCTTTAATGATTTAAAAATTAACAAAAAAAGTAAAATTAATTTGAAACAAAATATTTAAATTAATAATCTATTTTATATGAAGAAAACTTTGATATGTTGAATTTCTTTGAGAAATAGTTTTTGATAATGTAATCTGAATAGCTTTAATCAAAATATATCAAAAGTTTTTTCAAAAAGTTTTAAAAAGGAAGTAATTTAAGCGAAATAGATCACAGAATCATGTCTTCTATAATAAAAAAAAAAAAATCTTTATGATTTATTTACATTTTTATTTAAAATAAATTTAACTAAAATATCCTGTATTTTTATTATATATTTCCAAAATAATTTTCTTTTTAAGAATATTTGCTAAAATTTATTAAAAAAATGTCCAAAATGTATACTTAGAACAAAATATTATTATTTTAAACAAAATTTTTCTTAAATTAATTTTAACTTTAATAAATTTTATTAAATAATAACACTTACTTTTTGAAATACATTTTTTATAAGTAACCTTTTTTATTAATCTAAAAGGAGTGCTATTGTCATTTCTATTAGTATCTTATCAGTATTTTCTTACTTCGCTTATTTTTTTTATCTATGCAAACAAAATGAATTGATACAAAACTTAGATCATATAGCTTCATTATTATAAACGAAAGATTTAAATTCACTTGAGTTAAGGTCTATTCGGTTTTTTTTTTGCCAGTATTTCATTTTATACTTTAGACCAGCTATAGAAAGACTAAAATAAAACTTATTTAGAGTATTAGGCTCATTTTACAATAGCTACGTAATTAATTAAATATCTGAATTTACATTTCTGGACATATTTACATATACAGACCCTTCACTCTAAGAAATAAATTGTTTTGATGTTTTAAATTTAAAAATTAAACACAACTTTATGATATTGACAGGTAAAGTAGCCTCTTATATTTATCATAACATTTATCGATTAAATAAATAATAATATAGTATATATAGCTGGCATTAAATAAATGCCAGAAAAGCTTCTTTTATAAAAATATTTATTTATTTATTTATTTTTTGAGTAAAAAAGCGAGTCAGCCATTATAAATAAAAGCTGTATTTAATTTAAAAATTTTTAAAATCAATTAATTTAACATTCATTCTTTTTTTAAAAAGACTATTCTTTCTTATTGAGAAAAGCATATTTTATATTTATTTATAATTCTACTTTAACCATAGAGGAGTACTAGAAAATTCAAAATAAAACTTATTTTGTCTATATGGCATATTATTTTTATCATGATGAATCTAACCGTATATATTTTTAGAATAGTCTTGAAGTAATTTAATGTAATGACCCATCCCTTAAAGGTTATAATTGTATTTAGTATTCTAATAACAACAATAACACTTTGTTAATTGATACTAATAATAAAGTTACTTCCTCTGTATATTTTAGAATTTATGGTTGTAATGACATAGATATCTTCAAGACAACAATTCCAGATAACTGTGCTTCATAAAGTGAAATAGATGATGTGGTCAATGGAATAGATGCGAGATTAAAAATAAAAATGAAAACTTAACAATATATAACAACTTCAAAAAGTATTTAAACAAATTATAGAAACACGTTCATCTTATCTTTATCTAGCTAGTTTGTTGTGAATAATATCAAATTTTAAAAATAGGAGACATAAGTGAGTTCAGGCTTAATGTTTTAGCCAAAAGAAAAGTATTCATCTCCTATTTAATATGATTAATCTTCCTAAAGCTTTGATAGATAAGCATCTTTAAATACAGGAATAGGTCCATACATTCAAGTTACATTTATTATGGATGAAATTGTATAGCAATTATAAATTTAATATCCAACAATTACAGAAATTCTAGCACTCGTTAACAGTGTTGCAGCTGTTTTTGTGATTTTTAGATTTATAGGAAGATATTTTTCATAAAAACTAATTAAGTAGGACATATTTATGGTAATTTTTAGAAACATCTTTCAAGATAAATATCAACAAATAATTAAACAAAACAACCTCACGGAATATAAAAATGAGATCTTTTTTTAAAACTAAAATGTCAATTAAAATTGTTCTCGAAATTTAGAAGAAGAAGAAGAGTTAAACAACCAGAGCAAATTGATTCCTGATTTTCCATCTAAGCTGAGAGAGTTCAGAGACTATGTAGAAAAATCATAGAATGCTAGTTTCACTTTATAGCTTGACTAAGTTGAGGAAAAGAAACAAAATAATAGTAGCATACTTAACAAAAACTAAACTCTGTTTAACAATAATCAACAAAAGTGTATGAATGAAAGTGTTTCAAATTTTGGCAACAACAGTATTAGCTAGAATAATTAATCCTTTTTATTAACTTAAAGTAAGCAGTCGTTTTTTAAAAAAGTTGAGAATAAATAACAAAGAAAAGTATCAGATAGGTAGGATACAACTAAAAAATAATTTAAATTATAAAAAGAAGAAACACAGATTTAACCAAAAGAAAAAATAAAAAATCATTTTTTAATTGAAGCAATATCTTAAAAGCTAAAAACGATTAATAGTGTTTCTATCAAAAAAGCTGTTTAAAACTTAGTTTTTAAATCTAAGTAAATTAAATAAAATTATTATAAAAACTTAATGATTTAAATATATTTTTATTAAATAAATAAAGGTTACTCAAGCCAAAAAACTCCCTTTAAGACAATGGTATAGATAGTCAATCAATAAAAAAAGTTCATAAGGAAGTGATCAAACATTTAGATATTTATGAATTATATAAAGATATCATTTTTTTGAAGAAAGCAATCACGATGATTCTTAGTGGAGACTAGCTAGCTGCTTTATAAATTGTAACTCTTACAGACAATTTTCTAAGCTAAAATTTTAATTGTGAAAAAGACTAAACATTAAACGTCAAAGGTATATTTTTACATTTAAAAGTAAGAAATTTATTTTTTCTATGAATATAAAGTAGATAAAAGCAAACTAAATCACTTTGAAAAGTAGTTTTCTATTTTGTAGTCTGAATAACTCCAAATAAAATATATCAACAAGTTTTTTCAAAAGATTCAGAGTAACATAAAATTGAATGACATTGATAATAGAATACTGTCATCTATAGTAAAAACATAAGCTTGAATAATTCTTATTTATAAACATAATATGTAAATATACTCAATCATTTTAAATTTTTAAATTTTGAATTATAATTATCATATCTTAATTAATTTTAAAATATTTTTATCATTAATTAAGGATCTAAAAAATTTTTTAACAAATATAGTCAGGTCCTTAAATATTTTTTCTTTCTAAATTGGAAAAATTGAGATATTAAAATTAAAATCGTAATTTATAAGAGTAAAAATAATTTCTAAAATTAATTAAAATCAATTTAATAAAATACTATTAAGTTTAAAAATAGAGAATGTTCAAAAATTTAAATTAATATCCTAAATATTTTGTTATTTTAGTTGTCCTTTAGCAAAAATTAGCTATATTTAAATATATAAAAAAATAATTTTTTACTTTATAAAATTCTTTTGAAAACACTAAAGAGTTGCTTATATTTTACACTATTAAAACCTAATTTTATTGAGCGATTTTTACTTTAAATAAAAAATAAAATATATTTTAAAATTCAAATTAAACTCAATTAAATGTGTGTTCATCACATTTTTCAAAGTACTGACTGTATATTGTTACATATAAGTACATTTCTTGTTTGTAAATTTTTTATATATTAACTAAAAAGAACAAATAGAAGGTAAAAAGAAAGAGCAATTTTTTAAAGAGTCGAACTAAAAGCATAAAAAAAATAAATAATACATGAAGATTTTATAATTAGACTTATTCTCATCAGAATTTTACTTTAACATAGGACCACACAACAGAAATAGGAAGGGAACGTTTTAAGGAGTGATTTTGTCATTTCTAGGTATCTTCGCAATATTTTCTTACTTCATTTATCTTGTTAATCTCTATGCAAACAATTTAATTGATCCAAAATTTAGATCATAAAGCTTCATTATGAGCGAAAGGATTGAAATTCCCTTGAGTTAAGATCTATTTAGTTTTGTTTTTGCCACTAATTCTTCTTATACTATAGACTATCTACAGAAAGACTAAAATAAAACTTATTTAGTATATATAGCCTATTTTTACTATGGTGATGCAATTAACTAAATATTTAAATTTACATTTCTTGATGTTGTTCCATGTACAGATCCTTCACTCTAAGATATGAATTGTATAGATATCTCTAAAATTAAGAACTATACAATGTTTTATGATACTAATAATAAAGCTGCCTCATATATTTACATTAACATTTATGGGTGCTATGACATTGATAGTATCAAAACCACAATCCCAGATAATTGTGCTTCATAAAGCGAAATAGATAGTGTTATCAATGGAGTAGAAGCAGAATTTTATATGAAGTTGAAAACATAATAATACAATACTACTTCAAAGCAGATTCAAACAAATTATAGAAATTTGTACAATTACGCTTTATCAAATACGTTTTTCTTGAACAACATAAAAACTTAAAAATAGGAGACCTAAGTAACATCAGGTTTACTATTCTAAACAAAAGAAACGTATTCATCTCCTATATAGTACGATTAATATACTTAAAACTTCGATTGGTAAGCTTCTTTAAACACAGGATTAGGACCATACATCTAAGTCAATATTGGAATGGATGAAATTGTTCAGTAATTCTAAATTTAATACCCTACAATTACTGAAATACTGGCACTTGTTAACAGTATTGCCTTCATTTTTGTAGTTTTTAGAATGATTGGGAGATTTATTTCTCAATAACTTGTTTATTAAGACATTTTTATGGTTATTTTTAGAAATATATTCTAAGACAAATACTAGTAAATAATAAAACATAATAACTTAATGCAAGAAAAAAACGAAATATTTCTCTAAACTTAGATGGTAACTGGAAGAGAAATGACTCAAAGTATTTAAGAAAATTCAAATGGCAAAGAAATTATGATACCAAATTTTTCTCCAAAATTTCGAGACTATGTTGAAAAGAGTTAGAGTAATAAATTTAATTTAGATTTATCAAGAAAATAAAATAGTTCTTAAGTTGATTAAATTGATGAAATAAAATAAAATAAAATGATGATAGCATATTTACTAGAAGTTAAACTTCATCAATTTAAAAAAAAAATAATTCAGGCTTGAAAATCTAACAAATATAAGTAATAACATGATTAATTAACAAGATGAATTATCTTAATCATACTAAAGCAAGTAACAGCTATTTAAAAAATGTGAGAGTATTAAAAAAAACAAGTGTTTTATCAATAAGTCTCTATAAATTCAGAGTACTGATTAGAAAATAGATACACAAGGGAAAGAAAACCTAATTGAGACAACTAATAAACAATCATTGAGCAAAGTGATTTAATAGAAGTTGAAAGCAATTTATAGCTCTTCTGTAAAACGATCAATATAAAATTCCTTATTTAAATTTAGGTATTTAATTTTGATTTATTATGTTAACTTGTTAATAATTTAATTAAAAAAAGGATTTTAAAAAGTAAAGAAATCCTCAGCTTAATGGGTTTCGATGAAAAATCTGTATAACATATTAATGAAGAAGTGAGAAGAAGTTTGAATATTTATGAATTGTATAAAGATATAATTTTTTTGAAAAAAGCAATAATGATGCTTTTAAACGAAGATTAGTTAGCTGCTTTACAGCTTGTAAGCCTTACTGATCATTATAAGAACTAAGATTAAGTCATAGATGATACAAAAATTAATTAAAAAAGTAAAATGAATTTTCAATTAAATACTTAAATTAATAATTTATTTAAAATCAAGAATACATAGATAAATTGAATTTTTATGAGAAATAGTTTTTGATAATGAAATCTGAATAATTTTAATCAAAATACATCAACAAGTTTTTCAAAAGGTATTAAAAAGCTAGAAATTTGAATTAAATCGATCATAGGATAATGACTTCAATAATAAAATAAAAGGAAATATCATGATTGTTTACTAAATTTATATATATATATAACTAATATTGAATTTTACATATTTTTAGACATTATTTATCAGTCAAAACAAAATTATTATTTCCAATATAATTTATAAATAATATTTCAAAGTAATTACAAAATTTAATATATGAAAAAATTAATTTTAATTTTAGACAAAATTAATTTAAAATATTTTTCATTTTA
>JH719974.1:601048-681365 GCA_000231845.2 Tetrahymena malaccensis 436
TGGCTGCCTTATAGCTTGTGAGCCTTACAGACCATATGGTTATGGATTAAGACTAAATCTTTAATGATTTAAAAAATAATTCAAAAAGTAAAATTAATTTGAAACAAAATATTTAAATTAATAATTTATTTTATATGAAGAAAACATTGATAATTTGAATTTCTTTGAGAAATAGTTTTTGATAATGTAATCTGAATAGCTTTAATCAAAATATATCAAAAAATTTTTCGAAAAGTTTTAAAAAGGAAGTTATTTAAGCGAAATAGATCACAGAATCATGTCTTCTATAATAAAAAAAAAAGAATCTTAATGATTTATTAATATTTTTACTTAAAATAAGTATAATTAAGATATCCTTTATTTTTAGTATATTTTATCAAAATAATTTTATTTTTAAAAATATTTGTTTGTTGTTCAAATAAAAAGTAAACTTTATTAGAAAAATGTTAAAAATATATACTTAAAACAAAACAATTTTTTATTTTAATCATAAGTTTTCTTAAATTAATTTTAATAAATTTTATTCCATAATAATGCTGACAGAGAAATACATTTTAAAAAGTCATTTTTTTTATTATTCAAAAATGAATGCTTTTGTTATTTTTATAGGTATCTTATCAGTATTTTCTTACTTCACTGATTTTTTATCTATGCAAACAATTTAATTGATCAAAAATTTAGATCAAAGAGCTTCGTTATTATTTAAATTCGCTTGAGTTAAGATCTATTTAGTTTTGTATTTGCCTCTATTTCATTTTATACAGTAGACCATATATAGAAAGTGAAACAAAACTTATTTAGTGAATTAAGATTAGTGGTAAGAATGAGTTGTATGAGTTGAGTTGATGTTGAGTTAAAACTCTATATATTTGAGTTGAGTTCAAAAATTTTTTTTTAAAATATGAGTTGAGTTTAATACAATATAATAGGAAATGGGTTTTCTGAGAGAGATTTTAGAAAGACAAAAAATATATATAAACTTTCATTTTATAATAAAAAAATTAATTTTTATTTTAGATAAAGTTTATAAAAATTATTTTTAATTTTATATATTTGAAATTAATTTTGATAAATTTTCGATATTTACACATACATTTAATAAATAATAGATAATAACAAATTATATTGAGAACGTTTGGCAAAAAAAACTACTCTAATAAGATAAAATCAATAATATTAAAGCAGTTTTATAATTTAAAAATAAAATTTACTTTAAAAAATTATATTAAAATAAATATTTAAATTTTATAAGAAATTTTAAATTAAATATTTTGCTTTTTCGCTATTATTTAAAATCTACAATACTCTTTTTTTTATTAAAAATATTAGTTATCTATCTATTTATTTTAAATAAAAAGTATATGCTTTCAAATATTAAACTTTGACTTAGTCTTTTTGTCATTCTTTACTTTTGACTAACTCTTTATTTAAAAAGAAATGCATTTTTCTTTAAGAAATTTTGTTTATTTTATTATTCTAAAAGAAAAAATTAAAACTAGCAAAATTTATTTAAAAGACTTTAATAAAAAAAGAAAGAATATTTTTTTGAAAAGTAGAACTAAAAGCTTAGATAATATAATATGTCCATGAAAATTTTATAATTCGATTTATTTTCATCAGAATTTTACTTTAATTTAGGTGCACAAACTTATAAGAAAGGAACAATTTAAGGAGTCTTTCTGTCATTTTTAGGTTTATTCGCACTATTTTCGTACTTCGTTTATCTACTTTATCTCTATGGAAATAATTTGATTGATCCAAAATTTAGATCATAGAGCTTCATAGTGAGTTAAAATATAGAAATTCCCTTAAGTTAAGATCTATTTGGCTTTGTTTTTGCCACTAATTCATCTTAAACTTTAGAATAATTTTAGAAATAGCATAACAAAACTTATTTAGTGTATAAGGCCTATTTTTACTATGGGGATGCAACTAATTAAATATTTAAATTTATATTTCTTGATGTTGTTCCATGTACAGATCCTTCACTCTTAGAAATGTAATGTATAGATATGTCTAAAATCAGTAATTATACATTACTTAATAATAACAATATTAAAGCAGCTTCTTACATCTATATTAATATTTATGGATGTAATGATGTTGATAGCATCAAAACAACTATTCCATATAATTGTGCTTCATAAAGTGAAATAGATAGTGTTATAAATGGAGTAGAAGCACAATTTTTTATCAAACTAAAAACTTAGTAATACAATACTACATCCAAGTAGATTCAAACAGATTATAGAAGTTTGCACAATTATGGGTTATCAAATTCATTTTTTATGAATACAATAAAGACTTAAAAGTAGGAAACAAAAGTATCTTCAGGTTTGCTATTCTAGACAACAGAAATGTATTCATCTCCTATACAGTACGATTAATACAGTTAAAGCTTCGATAGGTAAGCTTCTTTAAGCGCAGGATTAGGACCATACATCTAAGTTAATATTGGAATGGATGAAATAGTTCAGTAATTCTAAATTTAGTACCCTACAATTACTGAAATACTAGCACTTGTTAACAGTATTTCCTTTATTTTTGTAATTTTTAAAATGATTGGTAGATATATTTCATAATAACTTGTATATTAAGACATTTTTATGGTCATTTTTAGAAATATTTTCTTAGACAAATATCAACAAGTAATAAAAAATCATAACTTAATGTAAGAAAAAAATGAAATATATCTCTAAACTTAGATGGTAAAAGGAGGAGAAATGACTCAAAGCATTTAAGAAAATTTTAAAGAAATATTGATACCAAACTTTTCTCCAAAATTTAGAGACTATGTTGAAAATAGTTAGAGTAATAATGTAAATTTAGAATTATCAAGAAAATAAAATAGTTCTTAAATTGATGAATTAAAATAAAATGATGATACTACATCTAATAGAAATTAAACCTTATCATTTAAATAAACAAAAAAATTCAGACTTGAAAATCTTACTATCTTAAATAATACCATTTAAAGTTAATAAAGTGGATTATTTTAACCTCGTCAAAACAATCTAAGCAAGCAAAAATAATAGAAAAAATGTGAGAATGTACAAAAAAACAAATAATTTGTTAACTAATCTCTATAAATTCAAACACTTGATTAATAAATAGATACATAAGTGAAGGATAATCTAATAGATAATAAAAAAGTTTTAACAAACGTGATTTAATAGAAGTTAAAAGTGATTTATAGTCCTTTTATCAAAAAATCAATATAAAATTCTTTATTCAAATTTAGGTAATTTATTTTTTTTTCTTCTGATAGCAAATTATTATGATATTATATTTAAATGAAAATAGGATTTTTAAAACTAAAGAAATCCTCAGTTTAGTAGGTTTTGAAGAGAAATCATTATAAAAAATTAATGAAGAAGTGAAACGGATTTTGAACATTTATGAGTTGTATAAAGATATAATTTTTTTGAAAAAAGCAATAATGATGCTTTTAAACGAAGATTAGTTAGCTGCTTTACACCTTGTGAGTCTCACTGATTATTATAAGAACTAAGATTTAGACATAAATGATTCAAAAATTAATAAAAAAAGTAAAAATAAATTTTCAAAAAAATACTTAAAATAATATTTTGTTTTTTTAAAGAATACATAGAAAAATTAAACTTTTTTGAGAAGTAGTTTTTGATAATGTAATCTGAATAATTTTAATCAGAATACATCAACAAGTTTTTCAAAAGGTATTAAAAAGCTAAAAATTTGAGTGAAATCGATCACAGAATCATGTCTTCAATAATAAAATAAAAATAAGCATGATGATGATGATTTATTGCTTATTTTAAATCAATATTATTTTGGCTTTGCTTTTAGGATTAATTATTTATTGCTAAAATATTAATAAATTGTATGTTGAAATTTAATGTTTAAAGTAAATTAATTTTAATAAAAATTAACACAAATTATTTTTAGTCTCTATTTAACTTTAAACTTTTGATAAATTTACATAAAATTGTATTCAACTGAATAGATTAATTTATAATTCTGTTCCTTTTTATTCAAATTGGTGATTATTTTTCAGGACTCTAAGACTGACTTTAAATATTATTAAGACTTTTGAGATATTCAATATTATCCAATTCTAGTAAATTAGATTCTCTGTCTAATATTGTATAAGCAATAAGAAGGGGTTTAACATTAGAATTGGAAAAAACAACAGTGTTAAGCTTTTCGTCTAAAACTTTGATAATATTTAACCATTCTTCTTTTGTTTCTTCATCGATGTTTTAAAGATTATAAAATCTTTTTTATATATCTATGGATTTACTTGGCCATATTTGCATTAATGAGTCATATTTTATTTTGAATTAAAGTGGATTGGTGATTTCTAAATATCTATCTTATGCTTCATCGCTAAAGAGTTCATATTCAAGACTCACCACAGCAAATTTATCAAAGGATAGATTTTTCTCTCCATCTTCTTCTATAATATCAGCATTATCTTCAAAAATTTAAATTATTTAATCATCATCAAATTTATCTGGCTCAATGTGTCTATTAAGCAAACTCCATTCGTTAAAATTACATTTTTTATTTCCATCCAAATCACAAGCATTAAATGCATTAATTACATATTGTTTTGCTCTATTCACAAGTATTTTGTAAGTAGCAAGCATCCTATTCATAAATTAGTCAAAATCCAAAACAGCTGTCTTACTTGAGTCCATAAATTTCATGTTTTCCACTTCTCTTCTTAGTTCTTAATTTTCTTCAGGCTTCATACGAGTATCACCAAATTAAGATATGTAGTGAACTGCTTTAATATAAGGGACTAAATATTTCTACTCGCTCTCATTATTAGTAAAATTAGTGCCTAAATTATTATTAATGTATCACATTAATTTAAAACCTTAAAAGTAAATAAAAAATAAATACCTGCTTGAGAAATATTGTTTATAAAATCTAGTACATCAATATATTTGTTCAGTTCGTCAGTTGTAAAATTCATGTTTCCCTCTTGAAGTCCTAAGAATCTTGAAAAAATATTAATCCTTAGTATTTAACTATACTTTTTAATAGATAGAATTAAAATAAGGAATTTCTAATCTGCTATCTTTTTCACACCATACTAAGCACTGTAAAAGTTGTAAACAAAGTTAGAAAATTCTATGTCTTTGTAATTGCTATTTTCCTTAGTAACTATCATCCTCTCGTTATAGAGCATAGATATCTATTTCAAAACAGTTTTTACAGTCATAAAATTGTGGAATTTAGCCATCTTTTTGTTTTTTGCCTTCTCCACAATTTGCTTACCAGAGTTTTGTTATTTTTAGAACTCCCATTCTATATTTATCTTTTTACCCAGTTAGAAAGCAGTTACTTCTTTCTTTTCTCTTCTTTATCTAAATATTCTAGGCTATTTTTGCCTGACTTGCATATCACTCTCTTCAATATTTTCTAATGTACCTTTCTTCATCTATAGCTAAGAATAAAAGAATTTATATTTTATTGAATAAAATTACAAAAATGTTTTTATTTTGAAATTTATTCTAAAAGTTAAATAATTTATTTAAGAATTTGAATTAAAAAATTAATAACTAATTTTTCTTTTTTTGAATTTATGTTTTAAACATTTTTTAAAGTAATTTAAACTTTAAATATATTTTATTAAATCACTTTTAAGGTCAAAATTTCGCTTTTTGAAAGTTAATAAAAATTTACCATTGTCTCTTTTTCTCTTTTTAGTGACATTTCTAATTCATTTTACAACTCTTTAATAATTTACTCAAGACGATTAATTTCATTTTTTTATTCTTCTGTTAACTATTCTTTATCGACAAGTTTTTCACTATTTAATTTTAAGTCTTCTTAATATTTATCCAACATTTATTTAGCACCTTTGAGCTATACTTACAACTCTTACCCTTTCAGCTATGACATTTAATATATTTTAACGAATTTTTCTAATTTAGATTCTGTATTTGAGCTAGTCACTTTTAACCCTGCATCATCAAGTACAGTTTTAAGTTTATCAGGATCTAAAAGCTAATTTAGCTTTTGTTTTAATTCATTTCTTTTTTTCTATACAAAAGGATTACTATCAATCATATTCAAGATACTTTTTCTAGGACCACTAACTACTCTGGGAGCCTGTAACATAGAAGGCACTTCAAGGATATTTCCTGAGGAAGGGAAACTCGAATCAGGTTGTCCAGTTATTTTTTCAGCAAAAATACTAATAACATCATTAATAAAATTACTAGATAAATATTGTTCAAGGTACAAAGCTAAGTGCCTATTAGAATTGAAAACATTCTGTCTTATTGAAAGCCTCTATCTAATGCTTTATCTCTATTAAAATCCTCTTAAGCTATCATAATCTTTTTTAGCAGTTGTCACTACTAAAGCTGGATGTAAATTTTATAAGAGCTTAGATTATCTTGCTTTTCTTTATTACTTATTTTCCTTCTTTTATTTTTTAGTTTGGTCTTCAGTTTCGCTTTCCTCACTGTCACTTGAGTTACTGCTATCACTTCCGCTATTACTACTGTTACTGCTGCTGCTCTCTTCTATACTGTCCATTCGAATATTAGTGATTGTTTAAACAAAATTCTAATTTTCAATCTAATCCTATTCTCCAAGTTATTACATAAACTGATTGACATCAAATTTATCAACTTACTCATCCATTTGCTACTTATATACATAAAAATCAAAGATATCATTCATAGTTTCTACATCATACAAAAGGGCATCAAATTTATTATCAACTAAATATAACTTTGTTTAAACTTCTACATCCTTCATGTACATTCTTCTTAATTAATCATCCACCTCTGTCTCTTTGCATTCTTTTTTAACTTCTTATTCAGTATTTACGATAACTGCATTTAACTAATCAACTCCTTGAACTAAATCTCCTCCTTCATTATATTCAAAGGTAAAATTATCATCGTCTTCTTAGTCTTGTTCTTCATCCTCTTCTTCAATGTTATTTTTATTTTTTTAATTTTCTTCTTATTCCTGCTTCTAATCCTATGCTTAATTCTGCTTTTATTAGGTTGCTAAATTCTCATTCGCTAATCTCAGTTATTCAATTAGATCTATTAAAAAGAACATAAATTATAAGTTTTGATTAAAATAGCTTTTAATCTGATTAAGTTAATTTACTTTAAATAGTTGATTCATTTTGTTAAGAAACATTTAATCCTTATTATTTTAGTTTCTACATTTAATCTTTGAAGTATTCGTTAAGTTGGTGCTTGCTATGTCTTGCTCTGTCTTCTTATCTTTACATTACTCCCTCTAGCTCTTTAGTCACTGTGACTAGCTTTTTTTTAAGAAACATGCAAATCTTTTTAAATTTATTAACCTCTTCTTTTAATGTATCTTAAATTTATTAGTTCGCCATTAGCTCTTGCTTAATTTCCTCTAATTTTTTTTCAGCATTTCTTTTCTCTAAAAATGCTTCTTCTGCTGCTAAATCTTTTGTTTTAATATATTGTTGGTAGAAGTTACTCACTCTATTGTACTCAGAGTCAGCATCAGTATTTATTTTAATCTTTATCTATTCAAAATCTTCTATAAAACTTTTATAATAATTGACATTCTCATTCCAAACCATTTTAAAAAACTGTTCTCTCTCCAAAAAATCAATTCTAATTTAATGACTCAGTTCTTTAAAACAAACTTATATTATTTCTAATTATTTCTTCCTTTTCTCATTTATATTGTATTTGTTCTAATCTTCATTTTACTTTTTAACCAACTCAAACCACTTAATTAATTCCTTTAAATCTGCTCTATCTATTTTTAGAAAATACATACTTAATTAATATCAAGATTAAGAAACTTTGAATTAGAAAATGGTCAAAAAATCAAATTGTATTGTTAATTTATTCCCCTTTTCGTAAATTTAAAAATGCACTAATTTGAGCTCTTAAATATTTAAAAATTTTTAGATTACATATTAGGACTGGTATTTTTAATAAAAAATTATTTTAAATAAACGAAATTCTTAAAATTATAAAAATTTTCGTGCTCTTTTTTGAATAAAAGTAAATGAAACACCCCTCCGTATTTATATAGAGAAAATATTTAATTATAAAACAAAATTACTTCGTGGAACATCTGTTAAAGCATTAGAAACTTAGGTTTATAAAATTTTAGAAATATCTTCTAGTTTTGAGAATTAAGTTATGCTACTACTGCTTAATTTGCTATTTGTTTATATTGATGTGGAATGTGCTTACTTGATAGAAAAATCATCATAACTTTACATTTTATCTTATTAACTATTGTTTTTTGTATTTAATCTGTTAGTGAAAAACTCTTACATGGTTACCCTTTTTTTCCCTAAGCTACTATTGTTAGATTACTGTTAATTAGTATTTTTATCTACTGAGGAATATGTTTAAGAATCTTTTGTTTGTGTTTTATTTAAATTCTAAACGTTATTGAAATAGCTATTTTTTGCATAAAATGAACTTTGTTGCATTCTTAGGGGTGAATCTGTTTTCATTAGTTTAAGTATACCTTCAGAAAACTGTTTCTTCATCAGGTAGTTCTTCGTTTCTTCAGTTTTACTGCTCATAGAAGAAGGTGTTGCAAAAGATTCTACTTTACTTTCTGGAGCTCCTTCTTATTTTAATTTTTTTGATGAAAGAATTTAGGGAGAGCAAAAGCTCTAAAGAGATTAGAGCTTTTCTTTCACCATGTTCTAATCCTACAGTGTGCCAGCATTTTAAATCTAACTAATTATATAGTTTTGGGTTGTAGACTAATTGATATTTTTAGTTGAATCTTTTATATTAGGAACAATCTACACCTTTAAATTGGGATTGATGATTTGATTTATTTATTCTGTATTAAACAATTATATTTTATTTGCGCCATGAACTTAAAATCCCTTTTCACTCTTAGGACTCATGTTATTAAATGGGATGTTGCCAAACGATGTTATATTTAGTTTTTTGCAGCTTTGAACTAACTAACTAATTGTATTACTATTATTTTCAATTTACTATTTGCTTGATTCTTTAAGAGGTGGCAAAGTATTGTGTTCGCTTTCTAGCTTATTTATTTCGATTTTTTCTAAATGTTCTTGAAAATTTCTCTGCTTCAATCCCTTTTAAGAGTTTTGATTTCCATACCTAGTTTATTCATTTTACCTATTTTAAAAATTAGATATCTGAGTTTTTAATGTAAAGAAAAAAAACAGTAAAATAATTGGCTAAAAGCTTTTAAAATACTAATTAAATTTACATTATTACTCTTTAAAATACTATTCTAATTGCACTATGCTACTTGGAGAATTAGGAATATCATGCTTGCTAAAATTAATTTGGCTAGTCGAAGTAGTGTGAATATATGAAAGAGAAGTTCTATTTTAGATAATTTATTAATTTAAACGTGCGTTATCGCTAATCCTAATCCGCTTTAGAGGTGTCTTTTTATCTAACTTTTAGCTTCTTTGCTGCGTAAGCTGTAGGGAATTGGATCGAGCTTCCTATGAATTCATAAGAAATTGGTTAATTATATTTCCTTCCTACTCTTTTTTACTATTGATCACTTAAGCGTAAGATATATTTAATTATGTTCAGTATTTAATAATATATTGAATGATTAATAGTAAATTGCAAATTTTGTTAAATCCTTTCCTCAATTAAATTTCTAATAAAAATAGTGAAATTAATTTATGGGACAGCAAATCTCCTCTTTAAAATCCAAAAGAAAAAAGCAATCAAATTTTATTTGGCAAGTAATCTTTGCTAATTTTGAATAATTGATAAACTAAGTTCCAATGATTTTATTACTCAGACACAATAGATGATAATCTAAAATTAAATCCTCGCCATTCATTCATAGCTTTTCTTAAAAGCTTAAAATTTTTCATGTAAAAATTCACATAAATTTAGTTTTAATTCATTTTACAAAATATTAGCTTACTTATTTTTATGACTATTTTAGATAACATTTACTTTTTTAATTATTTAGAATATTAAAATATAATCATTTAAATTTAGAAATATAAGATCTAATCTAAAAGATATTTTTGTAAAGTAAAATAACTTAAATAAATTATTTGCTTAACTAAATTCAACATTTTTTTCAAAAATAATTAAATAAAATTCCTATTTATATTGATTTTACTTGTATTTTTATATTTAAGTTATTTCAAATTAAAAAGTGCTTCATTCAATTATATTAAAAAGAAATCGAAATAATCTTAGGATAAAAATTAAAATATAAATTTATTATTAATTTATGAATATTTTTAAATATAAAATTATTGTTAATTCTGAAATAATTATTTTTTTGGTGAAATATAAAATTTAAATATCTGAATGATATTAAAGAGCTCTTTCTTATTATTAAATTCATTTAGCGAAAAAAATAAACAAATTAAAGAAAGATAAAAATTGAAGGAATGGATATATTAGTTTTTGAGTGATAAAATTTATGAAAGGATTATTTTAGTATAAAAAATTTAATGACCTTTTATAAAATTAGTATTAAGCAGTAGGAATAATATTTATTATCTATTGAAAAAAATAATATAGCAAGACGCTTATCAAAAATCTAGTCGTTTGGATACGACTAGCTTTAAGAAAGGCGTCTTGCTATAACAAAAAATATTTAAATTAATATTTAAAAATTTAGAATTTATAATTTATAATTGAATTTATTATTAGCGCATTTAATAATGCGTATTTGAATATTTTTGAAATTTTCAAAAATAAAATATAAAATTTGCAACCAAACTATGAGATTTGGAAGCAAATCTTATAGTGGAAATCGAAGCATTTTTTAATTAAATATTTTTATTTTTCATTCATAAATAAATGTAAATCAATTTTTCCTTTGAATATTCTTTGAAAAATCTAGAAAAACTTTTAAATTAAAAAATTTTGGGGTGAAAAAAAATTTTTTTTGGTTAATTTTTGTAAAATTTGCAATGACATACTATATTTAATATTATTTATCAGAAAGTAATTTAATTGATAGCCTAGTATTTTGTTATTTCATAATTTTTAATTAAGTAATAAATACTTAGCCATTTAGGTTAGATCATACTAACCCAAATGGCTAAATTTTTGAATAGCGCTTGGCTATACTAAAGCCCTTTATTTAATAATAGCTTTATATTTAATAATTTTCAAAAATTTTTTCTATTTGATCTGAGTATATCAAAAAGTTTTTATTTTATTAAATCCTTTTGTTTCAAGGTTACTATTGTTACTCATTTAGAAAATTTTAATTAGATACTCAAAATAAATTTTACAACGATTAAGGAATTAATTTCAAAATTAAACTTTTTATTTATTATTTGCATTACAAACTCTATTTTAGAATTAGAAAAGTTAAAGAAGTTGTTTTGGATGAATTTGATATGACATTATTCTTATTTTTAAGTTAGATTTTGTTGGAGTAGTCATTTTACTAATCATTTTTATATTAAGCAAAGTTTATTTTGGTAAATTTGAAAATTTAAACATTACAATAATACTCATTGAATAAATGAAAATATCAATTAATTAAATCAAAATGCTTGTAAAAATAATCTTTGATTAAATTTATTAATTTAAAAAAAGAATTAGATAAAAATGAATAGAATTTTATTAATCGTAAAATAATTTAAAACAAACATATAAATAAATAAGATCAGGAAAAGAATTAAATCCAATTTACTTTATATAAATTAGGAATATATTAAATTTATCCTAATTTATATTTGAAGAATAAAATTTTTTATTAAATTTTGAAGATTTAATTAAATTGATTTAATCTATCAAAAACGTTTTCTTTATTTATAAAGTTATTTTTTAAAATATCTCTAATTTAAATTAAATATTCCTAGATTAGAGAGCTGCTTTACTTGTAGTGGGCTATCAATTTGACATTTGAAATATAATTCTAGTTTTTATAAAACTATTGAATGAATTCTACATGCGCTTTTTCTTGGAGGTTTAATTAATTTTCAATTAAAGTCTTGTTTACTTAGAATAATGTATTTTCATAAATATAAGTTAAATCATTGAAATAATTTATGATTATTTAAGTATCTTCAAACGACAAAAGTTTATTTTAGCCAAAATAAATTTTTTATGATAAAAGAAAATAGTTGAGCAAAATCTGATTTTTTTCTATTTATTGCTCATCCATTTTTAACTCATCCATTAGCAATTTTTACTTAAAATTTAGATTTTCAACAAATCCTACACAAGCAAAATCAATTAATTAACTCATTTTTTTAGATGAAAGATTTAAATTTAAAACTGATCTGATATCTAAAAAGCTCAAAATTAAATTCAATAAATTTTTATTTAAAAATGAATAAACACAACTTTACTTTTTAAATTTTAGAGGTTCAACCTTAGCTATGTAATTTTTTACTTTTTCAATTTACGAACTATTTTTATAGTAGCTTAGTAAATTATATTGTTTTTTTTAATATTAATAGTATCCATTGTATTGATATCTAAGTTAGATTGTTTCATATATTGTTTCTATCAACAAATTAACGTTATCAGTTAAATTATTATTTTTATAATATTAAGGAATTTAGTTCATAGAAATAGATTTAAATGGAATAGGGTATGAGAGTTCAAATATGTCTAAAAAACACTTCTTAATCCCTTTTTCTACAATGTAGAGGACGGCTTATAAATGGCTATACACATAATGTCCATTATTTTTTAAACCATAAAATAATATTTATTATTAAGTAATGAATTAATGTTAATCCATTTTTTGAAGTTAATCTTTACTAATTTGATTTACTAAATATTATAATTTAAGTTTTTTATCTAGGTGTTGTTTAAATTCAAAATCAATTCCTATTAAACTTTTATTAAATTTTACTAAATAATTTTATTTGAAGAAATACTTTATAATCATACGGAATTTTGAGTTAATTTATGCAATTCTGCATAAACTTTTATTATCAAGAAAATATAATATTTTGTCCATAATATTTTATCTTTTTATCACTAATTCAAAATAATTTACACTCTTTTTAAATCTTTTGTATCTTATTTCATTAAATTTACATTGTTATCTTTTATTTATCTTTAATACATTTGGAACATTGATGTTATTTGTTTCCAAAATAATTTCTGTTTATATCATCTATATCCCTATCTATCTAAGTATGTATATATGTTAGTTGCTAAATAAATAATTCAAAAATTAAATAATTATTAGAATTAATCTTATTCCTTTAGTCAATTTGGTTAAGCTTATATCTGATATAATCCAATTAAATACTTTTCTATATTTAAATCATTTTGATTAAATACGAAAGGATATAGAAAAATAAAAAATAAATAAATTAACTTATTTAAGATATTGAATTAAAAAATTTTTAAATCCTTTAAAAAATTTAATCTTTTATTTAAGATTTGGTCTCTACTTTTTATATTTTATTCAAGGTAAATAATACTATAGCAGTTCGACAATTTGAATTATAGTTGTTTGTGCATTGTTTTTTTATATTATATTTTTCATATTAAAAATTAATTTTATAAGCACAATTTTTTAAAAAAAAAGCTTAATTAATTTACATATAAAAATTCTATTTTCATATATTAATTTTCGAATTTTAAAATTCTTTGATTTTAGTATTTTAAACTAATTCAAATTTAAACTATAAGAAAATTTACATTAAAATTATAAGTTTTTGAATAAATTTTTCTTCTAATTAAGATAAAGAAAGAACTTTTTTAATTAAAAACTTCAGTTTAGTCTCCTTGGTGACTTAGTTGGTACTAATCTTTTTTCTTTGGCGAAATTGGAATACTTAATTTTTTTAATTAATTTTTAAGTTTTACTTATCTCTTTTAACCAATTTTGTGTTTTTGTAATTTTGTAATTTTTTAATTTGTTTAAATCATATAAATCTAATAAAAATAAAATAAAAAAATTAATATTGGGATCTTTTAGATCATTTTAATTAGAGAATCAAAATCAATCTTTAGAAAGATAAGGACTTAATACAAGAATTCAGTTTCTTATTAATGTAATTGCAAACTCTATTTTAGTGGCATAAAAGTTATGGGAAGTTGTTTGGGATGAGATTAATATGATATCATTCCTATTTTAAAGTAAGATTTTATTAAAGTAGTCAGGTATCTATTAGTAATAAAATAAAATAATTATTTATATATTTAGCAAGATTTATCCTGGTAAATTTAAAAACTTAAAGATTATGTAATTATACTCATTTTCATAATAGAAAATTCAAATAAAATTAAAATACTTATACAAATAATCTTTGAGAGTGATTAAATTTATTAACTAATTTTAATTAACAAATTTTAAATCTCAATTAATAGAATTTTATTGATTGTAAAATGATTTAAAGCAAAATATATAGAAGATCAAGAAAACTATTTTATCCAATTTACTTTATATAAATTAGGGATGTATTTAATTTATCTTAATTAATTTTTGTAGAATAAAATTTGCCATTAAATCTAGAATATTTAAATAAACTCAGCTTTTCTATCTAATAAGTATACTTTATTTCCCAAGATGTCTTGAATTTAAGTTAAATATTCCTAGATTAAAGAGCTGCTTTACTTGTAGTGAGCTATAAATTTGATATTTGAAATATGATTCTAGTTATAATAAAACGATTGAATGAATCCTACATACACTTTTTCTTGGAGGTTTAATTAATTTTCAATTAAAGTCTTGTTTACTTAGAATTAAGCATTTTCATAAATATAAGTTAAATCATTGAAATAATTAATGATTATTTAGGTGTCTTCAAATGACAAAAGTTTTTCTTAATTGCAATATTTAATTTTTTGTGATAAAAGAAAATAGTTGAGCAAAATCTAATTTTTTTCAATTTATTGCTCATCCATATTTAGCTTATTCATTAGCTCTTGTTTCTTGAGATTTAGATTTTCAACAAATCCTACACAAGCAAAATCAATTAATTAACTCATTTTTTTAGATGAAAGATTTAAATTTAAAACTGATCTGATATCTAAAAAGCTCAAAATTAAATTCAATAAATTTTTATTTAAAAATGAATAAACACATCTTTCCTTTTTCAATTTTAGAGGTTCAACTTTAGCTATGTAATTCTTTACTTTTTTAATGTAGATACTTTTTTTAATGTAGTTTAGTAAATTTTATTGATTTTTTTAATATTAATAGGTTCCTTTGTATGTATATCTAAGTTAGATTGTATCATAAATTGTTTCTATTAAAAAATTAACGTTATGAGTTAAATTATCATTTTTAGAATATTAAGGAATTTAGTTCATACCATAAGATTTTGATGGAACAGGGTATGAGAATTCAAATATATCTAAAAAACACTACTTTATCCCATGCTATAATATGTAAGGGATGGCTTCATTATGTTTATTTATAAAATGTCCATTATTTTATAAACCAATTAATAATATTTGTTATTATGTTAAGAACTCATTTTAATTTACTTTTTTAATTTAATCTTTAGTTATTTGATTTACTAAACATTTCAATTTTAATTTTTTATCTAAGTGTTTTCTAAATTGATTATTTATTCCTTTAATGCTTTTTAAAATTTCATTAAATTATCCTAAATAATTTTATAGGTAGTAATGTTTTATAATCATACGGAATTTCGAGTTAGTTTAAGCCACTCTACATAAACTTTTGTCATCAAGAAAATATAATATTTTGTCTATAATATTATATTTTTTTATCACTAATTCAAAATAGTTTACACCCTTTTTAAATCTTGAATATCTCATTTCATTAACTTTAGAGTATTGTCTTTTATTTATCTTTATTATATTTGAAATATTGGTATTGTTTATTTCAAAAATATTTTTTGTTTATATCATCTATGTAATTATGTATGTATGTATGATTGTTAGTTGCTAAATAAATAATATAAAAGTTAAATATTTATAAGAATAATCTGATTCCTCTAGTAATTTGATTAAATTTTATATCTGATAAAATCTAATAAAATACTTTTCTATATCTAAACCACTTTGACCATATAAAATTAAGATATGGAAAAATAAAAAATAAATTAGTTTATTTCAAATATTGAATAAGAATATTTTTATCCTTTAACAAATTTTTAGTAAATGTTAACCTTTTATTAAATATTCGATCTACACTTATTTATTTATTTATTTATTTATTTATTTATTTATTTATTTATTTATTTATTTATTTATTTATTTATTTATTTATTTATTTTTTAAATATATAATACTATAGTAGTTCAACAACTTGAATTATGGCTGTAGTGGTTTATGCATAATTTTTTTATCTTTTTGAAAAATTTTGAGATATTTAATTATTTTTGTACTAATATCAGTTAGCTATCTTGTTAATTAATATATTTATTAATATAAGACATTATAAAAATTTTTGATAAACATTTTTAATAGTTATTATTCACCTTATCAATATGTATTCAAATATTAAATTTTTCAATAAATATAATTAATTACTAAATGGTAAAAGTAATTATTAAAAGTTATTTATTTAATTAAAATTAAAATTAAAAAATACAATTATTATTCATTTTAATTGTATTTTAAAAGTTGATTTTAAGTTATTTATGAATTGAAATTATTTACAATTTATTAGAATTAAATTATATAAAAAACAAGACAATTAAATACAAATATCATTTAATTAAAGCAATAAATATTAAGAAATACGGTGAATACATACATATATAAATTTTATTAAAAATAGATAATTAAATTTATAAGATTTTTGATGGAGTTAACAAAAATCAAAATAAAATTTATTAATACATAAATATAAAAATATATAATATTGATTACTTATCAATTTTATAAAATAATTCATTTTCATAAGTTAAAAATATAAATAAATAAATAAATGTAAAAAACTTAATATCTGTTTAAAGTTGCATAATGAAATTAATGTCTTTAATTATTTGAAGCAAAATCAATTAATTATTCTTAGTATGTTAATATGGAAAATGCTATTATGCATACTCTATGTAAAATTGATGGTTAATAAAATTAATTATAATAATTAAAGAAGCGCAAAATAAAGAATGTGGTAAAATATTAATTAAAAAGCAATTGATGGATATCAAAAAAATTAATAATTAGTTAGTTTCAAGATATTTTAAATTAACAATTTATGGTCAAAATTGTATGTAAATTAGGTTAAAAAAATCTAATTAATTTACCATAAAAAAATAAATTTAAACTATTCTAACTTGAGCTAATTTTATATAA
Organism: Tetrahymena malaccensis 436; assembly: GCA_000231845.2. Taxonomy (NCBI): domain Eukaryota; phylum Ciliophora; class Oligohymenophorea; order Hymenostomatida; family Tetrahymenidae; genus Tetrahymena; species Tetrahymena malaccensis. The sequence goes on from JH719974.1 coordinate 618,241, forward strand.
ACAATTATATGTTCTTTACTGAAATTAAAATTTACTACATTTATCCCTTATTATAGAAATATATCTAATTTATTGTATTTATTTCATTTATAAATTTAATTTTTTGCTTTTTCATAAAGTTTTATTGTTTTTTTATTAATTCACGCAAATTTATCAAGCCAATCAACCAAATCTTCTTAAAATTTTATGGCAAATAAATAAAGTACGCATTTATTAACTTTTATAATAAAAAATTTGAGTCACTGGATATTAGTTTAACATAATTAAATACTGGTCATTATGTTAACGTTTAGATACTATAATAAATTATTGTAATTTTTTGGATTTGTTAAGCTTATTTTTTGAAATGTCAATAAAAATTTATACAAATTTGCAAGCAGTCTAATTATGACAAATATTTTTAGAGTTTTATTTTAATTTACTAATTTAGATATGAAGTAGAATAAATTTATTTAATAAACTATTGTATCTTTTTATAATATGTAAAAAGGTGAGTTTTTCATTTGATTTGGTGTTTAAAGAATAGAAAATAAAGCTTTATAACTTTTTTAAATTTTATTATCTAAAATAGATGATTAGGGAGAGATGTAACAACGTTTTAAAGGAATAATTGAGAAATAAGGAAAAAGATAACTAAAAAATATCTTATAATTGAAGTGTAATTAGATTATGTATGCATATATCACAAATAAAAAGACAGCAATTTGATTTTAATAAAAGGGAGTAAATTGATCAAAAAAAAGTGGAGGGAACAAACATATATTTAAATATTAATTAATTTCTTTCTTTAAAGAAAATATTTAAGAGCTCAGGTTCGATTGATGATTGAAAAGGAAATTGAATGAAAATGAATTAGCATATGGATAAATGAATGAATCATGCTAAAGATAATGAGTTTATAGCTTATTAAAATATTTGTTTATCTTTTCAATTTATGAATTAAAAAGAAGAAAAAAAAGAGTAAACAAAAATTTTGATAAAGACCAACAATTAAAAAGAAGAATTGTATCCTCGAGCCTGAAAAAAGCATATATAACTTTGATATTATTAAATTAAATAACAAAGACAGTGAAAAATGATTGAATCGTATTGAGAAATTACTTGTTTTGAAAGATAATTCCTATTGACCAATTAAAGGTAATTATGAGTAAATAAATTGTCATTAAAAAATACTAAAAAAGCATTGAAAAGGCATAAAAAAGTGAATGAAAAGCATTATTAAAGTCAAAAATCAAAGATAAATTATAATTTGAAGAATATTTATACAATTTTATAAGCTTAAAAGCAAGAAGGTAATCTAATATTTTTTATAGCTCAGTGTTTTAATAAGAAGCCATCCAATTAATTATTAAATAAGCACACAATTAAGTTGAATGAGCGTTTCATCCCAAGTGCGTAAGCTTAGCACGAGCCCATTTTCTCGTGATGTCCATATGACAAATCAGAAACTGAAAAGCATGCAATAACATACAGAGCATATATTAAAGATGAACCAAAAAAAGAACATGTCTTTAGTTAGTAATTTTGGTGTAAAAAATGGAGTTTCCAGCAATACTGAAGATGGAACTAGCAATTAATAAAATGTTTAGGTTTAAAAATATAATAGTTCAAGTAATACAACATCTCCCAAGCTATCACCTAGAGAATAATTGCCTTCATCACTTATTTTATAAGCAAATAACACTCTAAATTCTAAAATGAGTAGCAGCAAAATTCAATAACAAACCAACAATGTAGCTCAAAAAAACTCAAATCTTATTAGCTAACAATCTATTTAAAGTCATAATTTGTCAAAGTAGGCTTAGAATTCTCTTAAATTATTGCAAAAAACTCTGCACTAAAATAGCAGTAATAACTCAATTAAAGGTAAATCTTAGAGTCAAATACCTGGTAAATATACACTACAGCAAGATACTTCAAATATTAGAATATCAAATATTGGGAATACATTAAAATCTAGTGAGGATACCCCTAAGTTCAAGCACTTAAAAAATGGAGATTGGTAAAATTTGGAATAAATTTAAGGCTTAAGCAATTTTTAAAGCTTAACTGGAATAGAAGAATTTGTTCATCAGAATAACACAAATGTTCTTTGTTCTGTTTTTTCGTTTGGGCATGATAGCGATGATGAAGAGAATGGTAATTAAGACTAAGATAAAGTCAAAAGATGTGAACCTGCTAAGCCTAGCTAGTTTTCTTAGGCTAATTCATCAAGCAATGGAGAAAAGAAAAAGAGAGTCTCTTTCTGTGATCCTACCATTCATACATTTTCTGCTGATGAAGATATTAAAAGATTCGACCACTATTTCACTGAAAAAAATCCTACAAAAATCAGCTAAAATTCTTCATCGTTGAATCAAATACCTTCCTGTCTATCTCAAAAAAACAACTAAGTTAGACATTCCTCACCGATATCTGCTTCACAACAACCTGTAAATTAACCTGTTTCTATAATTAAAAAGCCTGATTAGACCTAAATTCTTTAAAAATCTAATTTAGCAAGCGAAAACTGCTAAAATAATTAATTTGTCAATAACTAATTAAATACAAACTAGAACAGTAAAGCAGATAATAATGTTATTGATGGAACACTTTATTCAAAGTAGTAAGTCATTTCTTAAGACTAATTGAATAATCATGCTATTTTCGAATCTTTCGCTCCTAAATAACCTTAAAGTGCAAGTATCTATCATCATTAACAGTCTTCAATGTAAAATTAAATGCATAAATAAAGCTAAGCCTTAAATAACGTAGGAAATTAAAGATATTCCCCTCAGCCTAATAACCAGTAAAACCAACCAAATTCTATTTCCGTGATTATCTAAAATGCATTTAAAAATTTTAATCAAAACGCGACTTCTCAGAGTAATTTATAAAATAGAAGTTAATCCCCAAACATAGAACATACAAGCATGAACAGCAACATTATTATTACTGATAAAAATAGTCAAGCTAATATATAAAAAGAAACTAATTAAATTTCTAGAGATTAAAGCAGTACAACTAACATCTAACAAAATAACTCTAATAGTCATAACTTAAAATTATAAGAAGCTAGAAAAAATTTAGTAAAGCGCGATTCGCATAGCATTAGCGAAATAATTTCTGTTTCACCTTTAAAGAAGACAACCAGTCATGAATACTTGCTCTGTAAGGATTAGAATGGTAACTAGTGTGATCAGTTTTCAAATAGAAGCGAGTTGGTGTTAGCTAGATTAAGCAAATAAGATTAATAAGATGAGAACAACAAAAATTTGATAAATAAAGAATAAAAATAGCTCAGCGAATTCTCACTTTAAGATGTCTAAAACATAAAAATAGATAATTATCTATAAGAAAATACTTCTAAATCAAACGCTTCCAATATAAGCTAATAAAAAAACAATAGCGAAGTTACAAATAATTATTATAATGTTAACAACGCAGATCTTTTTTTAATTAATAATTTTGCGTCATCAACTTTAATTGATAATTCACCTCATTCATCTATTCCTTAATCATATTCAGCTACTTCTAACAATAACATCATCTAAAATGGTCATAATATTCCTACAGCCAGTGCATATCAAAGTGCTTTATAAAATTAGCAAGGAAGCATGTAAAAAGATAATAATATCGCTTCTGCAACTTCATCATTTATTTCTTCCTGTTCACCTCCATATCGTTCATATGACTAAACAACTTTAGCTGGTTCATCTAACTTTGCAAATACTGACATAAAACTTTCTATTATTTAGCCTGTAAATGCTTCTTCCTTTGCTTTTGGATCTCATATAACTCTTTCCCCTTAAGAATCTATCTCAAGTATCCAGGCAAGCCAAATCTGCAACAATAATTCAACTAACAATCAAAATTAAAACTCTCAGAACAATCCTTACAACTATTACTACTAACAGAATGTAAATCCTTTAGTTAATAATTCTCTTAATAACTTCAGTGGATTAAACAGCTAAAGCCATAATATCTAAGGAAACTAATCAAGCAATTTCAATTAATAAAACATTAACAATAATAGCAATGTAATTTATTTAAGTAATTAAAAGGGAATACAAATTCCTACTTGTTTAAGCAGCTCATCTTCAGATGCTAACGCAAACAATAACACTACAGCAAACACAAATAATAGCTGTGCTAATCTAGACCTTTACAAAGTTAGCGTGCCTTAATTCGATGCTTCCGAGAAAAGTAAGCAAGAAAAAAATAGCCAAAATATAATAAAAATAAACTTAGAAGAGATTACCAATAGTTCCCTAAATATAAATTATTAAAAGGAAGAGCAAAAAGATTTGAGTAACAACTCGAATAACATAACTAATAATAGCAATTTAACCAATAATCAAGCAGGAGGTAACACAGCAACAAGTTTGAACAACAACTGCACATTAAATTCTCCCTTCAGCATATAGTCAAATTAAAATTTTACAATGACATCAACAGCAACTGCATTCACAAATAATAGACAGAGTTTTGATACTAATTTTTGGAGAAATGAAGCTGAATTAACTCCCTCTGAGTATTTCCTTTCATTTATTACAAATAATCCTAAGCCTTGTCCTAAACCTAGTATTGGAGGTATAGGCACACCTTAATCAAACTCTTTAGCTTAAAAGAAAAATAGCATAAATGTAAAAGATTCATTCATTTCAACATAATCTCATTTCATCCCAAAGCAAAATATTGATAACAATTTAGATAGCTCCATAGAATTTTACTAAAATAATTTCTCTTCAAGTTGCAGCTATATTAAGCAAAGTAACTAAAATAATTCTAAATTATCATTAAGCAACACAGCTTCCTATGGAATTGAGCAGTCGTAAGTAAAATCAAAATCTCCAAATAGATTAAATTCTTATGGTACAACTTCTCTGAAATCTTCCTAATGTTCTTCAACAACTTAATCTAAAAAATAGCTTTAAACTCTTCAATAACAACAGCCAGAAATTAAAGGTAAAAGTAAAAACAAAAGTTATTCAAATTACACAAGCACATCGTAAAACAATATCCCTACCTCTGAAACCAACCCATATTAATAGCAATTTTAGAGCTAATATTATACAAAAACTTCGCTATCTCCATCTAAGAGAATTAATTAAATACAGCAGGACAGCAGCAACCAAGTTTCAAATTAAAGCTAAAAGCGCCCAGTGTTCCTTGAATATAACAATGTATCTAACATCAAAAAAAGCAAAAACATGAGCAGCAGCAATAATAACAATAATAACTAAGAAGTTAGAAATAAAATTACGAGCCAACTGAATTAAAGAAAGACAAGCGAATAGTCATAGATAAAGAAAGATATAACATCATTTTACAATATATAAAAATTAACATAACAGAACAATATGTATAACAACTCTTTAAACAAGAGAATTGGCACATCCAATCACAATAATTCTAGAGATTAAATAATTCAGAACTACTACTAAACCCAAAATAATTTTTATGAAAAAGCTACTGCTTCCACAAATAATAACAAAAATTAGAGTTAAGAAAGACAAGCTAAAAATTCTTCCCTTATTTGAAAGATCCTGAAAAAGATATAAATTAATTAGTTAATTAATCAATTTATCTAAAAACAGAAGTAAAAATATGTATCAATCTATCTAATTATACAGATATATATTTTTTTAATGTTTAAATGAAGAGATGACAAAGAAAATAAAATAAATATAATATAAACACATAAAAGAAAACGAAAACTCATCCATACATACTGATTAATTAACTAAAAAAATGAAAAATAAATGTAATTAACAAATGTAAAAATAAATTACTTATTAAAAAAATAAGAAAAAAAATAAAGAAATAAATAAATAAATACTACAAAAACTAAGTTATTAACATCTCACAAGAAAAATAATATTATAACATTAATGACAAAAAATCAAATATATTCAACCACTTATATACCTGCTTACCTAACTACATTCTCATAAACATATTTCATTTTAAAACTATTTATCTCTCATTATAAAATTAATAATAAATAAAAAAGATTTTCTCACTAGACTAAATAAATAAATATATATATAGAAAGAGTGTATTATTTTATATAATTTTATATAATTATTTCAAATACAGTTATCTCATTTTCTCAATTATTGAATTATTAATTAAATAATCAATTGTAAATATTTTGATTACCTTTTAGTATTTTCCAAAATAATTGAATATTTAACTTGGTCTTTATTGAGCACTAGAATTTATATTTTAATGCTACAATTAATACTGATTATTTTTTTAAATTCAATATGTTTTTGTTCATTAAATGCTAATTTTGAATAATTAATTTCTTTTTTTAAATTATCATAATTATTTTATTTCAATATTTTTTTTAAGTCTTAAAATTATTTTTTTTGAATTGAAAATGATGAGATAATTTTTTACACTAAACAAAAAAGTTAAATTTAAAAATTTGTAAGTTTAAATAATTCTATTTGATTAATAAAATTGATAATTATCTATCTATGCCTTTTTCCAAATTCAAGTTTTGATTAAATATCTATTTGATAAAAAGATTCCACACTGCGATTTATTGGTTTGTATTTCTTGTATTGAATGAGATATCTTTCTATTTTATTAAATATTCAATTTTATTCTAATGAAATTATTTAATAAATCTAAGTTATTTTTAATAAATGATTCCTTTGTGATTATTTGATTTTTTTTTCATAAATTTTTTAATTGATTGAAATTTTTGTCTTAAAAATGTTATTCATAAAATTTGCAAATTATTCTTCCTTCAATTTAAACAATTTCCAAATAATTCCCAAGTATTTCAAAATCTCTAATATATCATTCTTCATTTTTTTCTTAAATATATTAATAATTTTTTACAAGAATAATATTTTTCATTTATTTTCTATTTTTTGTGTAAATATTTTGATAAATTGATATTGATTATAAGCATAAGCTAATTTCTGCTTCATTTTGTTTATTGTTTAACCATCAATTCATTTAAAGGTAAACATAAATATCATCTTACTTATATTTTTTTTAAATTGATTAATGGCATTCATCTTTTTTTTACATAAATAAATTTTACTATTTTAGTTAAGGCATTTAATCAAATAAAATTAAATTCAAGATATAGTATTTCTAACAAAAAAAAAGCATGATGCATGATATATGTAGAGTCACTTATTACTTTTAATTAATTTTATTTGTAATTTTAATTTATGTTTGATTTGATTTTAATTTATTTTTATTTTATTTATTTATTTTTTATCTGGTTTTAGTTTATTTGTTTGCTTATGTGTGTGTTCGTGTTTTTGTGTGCTTGAATTTGCATTTATTTAATTTTTAGTTAATTTTTTATTTTTTTTATCTTATTTATTTTTATTTTAATTTTATTTCTTTTAATTTCTTTTTAATCAAATTCTTAGTCTTCTTTTAATTGATTTCTCTTCTTAATGGCCTAAATTAAAAAAATATTTTATATAAAAAAGATGGAACGGGTTTTTGACTGCGGCTCTAGCGAGGTGGAGAGTGGAGTAACTGGATTCTGTCTTTAGGTTTTTGGTTTTTTCTCTGCGAATTATATTTATGCCATTCTTCTCCAACCAACAGGAAACCTGTTGGACCGGGTGGAGCGATTTAAAAACTATTCCGTGCCTTTAAAAAACTAGAAAAAACCAATCCCAACTGCAGGTATTTCCAGCACTGACTCACTACCTCGGATATTACCAGAGACTACTCACACTAGCGTTCCTTTCATATATAATTTCGTGAATTAAAAATACATAAAATATATTTTTTATTGAAAAAAAAAATGAAAATCAGGCTTGTCTGTTGTCTTTTCTTTGAGGTTTTAGTAGACTGGTCGGTACGTTGTAACTAGTAGCTTATCTGTCGCTTCGCCCTAACCTTCACGCCCTAGGATATCTTTAGTCGATTTCTATAGATTTATTCGGATTGTATGTCGGTCTTAGGTGAGTTTTAACTCGAGCTGAATTGGTGATTAAAAACTTTGAAATCGATTCTTAAAATATCCAACAGTTTTGAGAAAGTTATTAGCAGGCCGCTAGTGACAAGTCTAGAACTGTAGTACCAGTCTCTGTTAGTTTGTGCGATTAATTTGGAGGCTTTTTGGCTCTACGGGGAAAGCGATTCCATCTTTGCGGGTATTAAAATTTGTTCCCATAATAAAAACTTGAGCTCTCTTCATTAATCGCATTTCACAAGAAAAATTTGAGTTATTTTCCTTGACCAAACCCTTTTCCTCCTAATTGCCTGTTTTCGTTTTACCTAATAAATTCGAAAAATTTCGATTAATTTTCTAATTAATTTTTATATTTTCTTATCTTTCTTAATTTAATCAAATTTCAAAAATTCCCCCCAAAAACATCTTTATCAAATAAATTAAAAAAAAATAAAAATGATATAAAAAATTATAAAATAAAAATCTAATTTATAATTTTCTTTACCTAATAAACAAAAATAAATGACTTCTAAAAACTAAAATATTTATTATTCTAAAAGCCAAAATTAAATTTAACCAAAATTAAACAAAAATTATTTAATATTAAAAAAATAAATAAAATATATTTAAATAATTCTTATTTTTAATAATCTAGTATTATTTTTAGAATTGATATAAATATAGTTAACTAAATTATTTTCATAATTAATTAAAAAGCAGAAATAAATCTATAATTAATTAACTAAATTATCTTATGTGATATTATCAAATAAAAAAGAAATAAATAAAATGTTTGTAAATATTTCTTTATTGTTTTCAAAATATTTTTAAATTAAATTAAAATAAAATAAAATTTTTTTTAAGTGTACTTTTTTTATTTTAAATTTGAATATTAAAATAAATGGTATTTTTAAAATAGAGTAAATAAATTTATTTAAAATTATGAATTAATTATAAATATCATATTTTAAAATCCAATAGAATTTGTATTTATTATTTGATTTTTGAAACCAGAGAGGAAAAATTATTAAATTTAACAGAATGGGATTTTTCATAATATTTATTTAATTAAGAAAAAGCTAAAAAACAAGAAAACAAAGATATTAGCTGTCTATCAAATAAGGATAAAAATCAATAGTTACCAGAATATTGAGGGGTTTCATAATGATGATTATGGGGGAAGTGTAGTTTTAATAGAAGCGCATTTAGACGCAACGGTTCCCGATCCCGGTTTAGTTCTAACGTTCCTAAAAATAATGTGGCCACAAAAGAAGATTAGCTGACTAAGGGTACTCACCGGTGTCTTTTACCAATCCAGATTATAAGTTTTTAAGGTAGTTTCTTCCTCTCAACGATGTGTTAGGGGGAGAGACGCAAAAGGAGTGTAAAAACTCCTCGCATAATGGCAGCCAGGACCAGTTTTTTTGAGAGAGAATCATAAGGCAGCGCGATACGCCTCTTTTCCGATTGGGTTCATAGTCATTACAGGAGGGAATACCTTTACCAATTTAAGTATTTCTGAATGTCTTGACTCCGATTCGAATTATGTCAAAGATAATTCTAAGGCAGAGGATCTTCGCTCTTTTTTTTTCAATTGATGAGACCTTTTTTTTTGTGAAAAAATAAAACATCATCTACCAGGAGTTTTTGAGGAAAAAAAATCGTTAGTCACGCATCATCCGAAGCGTGCAAAAATCTGCCTTCGATTCTTTCCTTCGAAAGTGCTCTCAGAGCCGCTGTAATAACATGACGAGTAACTTTTGGGTGGGACTTCTAGCTTCTATCCTTCACTAGAGTTCACAGTCAGGCCCATACGTGTGAGGTCATGTACATGCAGCAGACCCGGCTATGGTGAGAAGGGGGATATACCCTATCAGTTAGGCTTCAGGCTAAGTTTTTTAACTGAGTGGAATAGCGACCAAAATCTAGTTTTTAAGCTCAAACGAATTTGCAGTTAGATGATGTGCCTTAAGATTTTGTGGGGAGAATGGCAACGTAATACTTTGAAACCCCCTTATATGAGGATTTTTCTAAAAAAGAATTTATTCGCTTGCCCTTTGCCTCAAATTCACAGAAAAATCACACCCGCAACATTATGAATTTTTTATGCGGATAAGTGTGCTCAAAGTATTGCTCGATCTTCTCTCTCAAAGTCTATCATCGCTTGAAGCTGCATTTTCTTCCGTGTCGCAACAAGACTTCATAGACAAGTTAAGGTTTGTCTTTTGAAATCTTTCCTCTCTAGGGCTCTAGCTGGCACTCTTCTAGACTTTCTATCTCCCACATAGGTCTAGTCTAGATAGTGTTTTTTTTACAAGCTAGAGTGGAATATGTGAGGTGATGCTGTTACTACCAGACACCGTTCTTGACAAAGCTCAACTTCGCAGCTTGAAATCTTCCAGATGCCAAGAACTTAATTCACGCAGTTAGAACGCTCTCCAAGAATACAAGTCCCCCTAAGCTCCAAATCAATAAACCGAAAATTCTTTCTCTAATTAATTTATAAAAATATTTTTTAAAAATAGGTAGTTTTATTATTAAAATATTATATTAACCTAATTAGCGAAATAATTTAAAAATTTGATATTAAAATAAATGAATAAAATTAATTTAAAAAAATAATATATTAAACATAATTAAATAAATAAAAACTTATAAAAAATGAATATAAACTTAAATTAAATAAATTAACTAATACAAATAAGCAAACTAACACATATTAAAATGAAAAAAAAACAGAACCAATAGCAACACAAACCACACAAAATTAAAAATAAAAAAAATAAAAAGCCAACCAAATACAAACAACATCAAAACAAAAAAAATCTTTAATCCTATAAGGGGGGAAATGCTGCAGTTTTTTTTTAGTTATTTTTCTAATTTCTTACAAATTCGTGATTTCTAATTTACAATACATGATTAAAGCTTTTGCAAACTGTTTAAGGATTTATTTGTCTTTTATTTATAACGAAAATTTCCCACTTTCTTAATTTGAATATTTTAAATTCAAAAATTAATTGGTAAATTAAATTCTTTATTAGGATTTTATAATTTTTTATTCTACTTTAAAACAATTTAAAGTTTATTTTTTATATTCATACTTTTAATTAGAATTATATGTTTGAATGCTCGCATCCAATAAAATCTTAATTTATGCTGATAGGAGACATATTATTTTTTATTTAAGTTTATACAATAATTTTTAGTGTTAAAATTTTTATAGTATTATTTAGAAAATAAAAATTAATCCACTAAATAAAATATTAAAGAAATAAATGGCTTTTAATTTAGATTAACTTTTCATTTAAAATTTTAATATTGCATTAAAAAGCTTTTAAGATATCTTAAAATATACTATATAAATCTAAGATTAGATTAAATACTAATATTTTTTTATATGCAATAAATTTTCCAAAAAATGAAGATGTGGGTAAATCATTAAGTAATAGTGTTAATTATCATACAGAAAATATCTTGATTTATTTTAGGAATTAATATTTACGTTTCAATCATTTATTTAACTTAATAATTTATATTTTATAGTAATACTCTGTTATCAAAAAGATAAAAATATAAATATATAGATAAAATAAGATAGTTTTCTATTACATTTAATGAAAAAGATAAATTTAACTAACTCTATTGCATCTTTAATTTACAATAGATTTCTTTATATTTATTACAATTTACATTTTGCGCTGCCTAATATATATATTTAATAATATTTCTGTTATTAAATCCTTAGATTAATTTTGACATTCAATTTACTTTCAAATGTTAGAAGTGTTCATAAATTTTTATTGATAATTTTTATTTATTTGAAAGAAAATAATATCCTTTAATGTTAATAATCTTTAATGATAAAACTCACAAAAACCTCTTAATAATTGACTCAATTCTTATTTAAATTTAGTGATATGTAAATTGAACTATTCGAAAATCACCTAGTACTTAAATTAAAATTAATTTAAATTTAAAGATAAAATAATTAAATCTTAGTAGTTTTTTATTTATTTATTAATTTATTAAAAAATATTATTACTTACATTTATTAAATAAAATGAAGAATTAGATGTTAATACTTTAATTAGACATTTTTCATATTTTTATGGAGGGGTATCTTTCTTTTTTTAATTAATAATTTAAAGATAAATTTGAAATAAATATTTGATATTTTGTAAATTTATTTATTAATTATTCACACAACGCTCTAACTATTTAAATTTATCTTTGTTAATAATAGATTTTATAATTTATATATATGATATATTAAAAATTAATATATTACTTTTATCAAAATAAATTCTTTGTGAAACTAATTTAATTTAATAATATTTTTATAATTAATTAAATTTTCATAAAATTGTTATTTATAATTTTAGTAAATAAATGAAAAAATAAGTAAATAAAAGTTTTAGCTGTTTGGAAGATGTAATTATTTATTCATTTATTTTTAATCAAATAATTTTTAAGTTTATTATTTTTAATTAAATTAGTTTTTAAGCTCTTCGCTTTAAACTCATACAGATCTTCATTTTGATATTTTGTAAGTTAAATTTATTATCATTAATGATTTTATTCATATTTTTTCATTGTATTTCCTTCTAACTTACTTAGAGAATAATTTATATTTTCATTAAAATATTAAAAGTTTTTAATTAATTGGAGAGGAAGAGTTATCAACCTTATGTTCTGCTTTAGCAAATTGCAAAATTCTCTCAAATTTGGTACTTTATTTATAGTAAAAACAGTTTATTTGTTTTCATTTGATAAATGTATTAATTTTAAAATGAATAAAAAGCTCAATAACTCTTCTTTTTTATTCGCATTGTATTTTATTTATTTATTTTTCTGATATTTTTAATTAAACTCATTTTTAATTTTCAACTTTTGCTTTCATCCTTCATTAATTAATTTTTTATTATTTCATACATTTTCTTACATTTTACCTAAAAACTAAATAATTATATTTTCTTAATATATAAAAAGTTAATAAAAAATCAGTGCAAATGGTGCATCTGACTTAGGCAATGCTTTAGCAAAATGCATTAATCTCTAAAATTTGATACTTGGTTTAAGGTAAAATAGATCTTTAGATTATGATATTATTAGTATTAAAATAAAGGAAAAACCCTTTTCGATACAAAATTTTTTATTTAGTTAATTTATTTGGTTTCGATTCAAATTACTTCTATAATTTAACTCATTTTTAATTTTTACTTTTAATTCGATTAAAATATTTTTCTCAAATTTTCCTATTAATTAACTTATTATATTTTTATTTTTATTTAAAAAGTAATAATAAAATTGGTGATGAAGGTACATCAGGCTTATGCTCTGGTTTAGCAAACTGCATCAATCTCATAAATTTGACACTTTTTTTACCGTAAAAACAGTTTATTTCTTTTGACTTGTAAAGTGTATTATTATCAAAATGAATCAAAATCAAATAATTTTTTTTATTTTTTAGCTTTTTATTTCATTTATTTGACTGATTATGTTTTTTTAACTTAAATCATATTCAACTTTTAACTATTTCTTTTTTTATTTATTTATTTCATATTTTCTTTATTCTTTTTACTAACTAACTTTATAATTTTGTTTTTCTATAAAATATATAAAAAGTAACAATTAAATTGGTGAAAATGGTACAGCAGGCTTTTGTTCTATTTTTAAAAACTGCACTAATCTCTCAAATTTGACAATTTAATTTGGGTAAAATCTATTAGTTATTTTAGGTTATGATATTTTAAAAAATAAGTGAATAAAGAACAACTTCTAACTAACTAAATAAATAAAAAGCTAATTATATTTTATTCAACAAATAAAAAGTTGCAATTAAATTGGTGATAAAGGTGTTTTATGCTTAAGTTCTGCTTTAGCAAACTGCACCAATCTCTCAAATTTGGTTCTTTATCTCTGGTAAAAAGAATTTATTTATTTCTTTTGGATTTTGATCATTTTTATAAATAAAACAAGGGAATAAAAAAACTCTTTTTATAGTTTTATTTTTTATTTTGATTAATTAAATTATTTTCAATATGCAATTTTTTATTATTTCATGGGTTTTATTGTTTTTTTTTACCTTCTAACAAATAAATAATCTATATCTTTTATGTTAAAAAGGGATAATAAAATAAATGCAGATGGAGCATTAGGCTTAGGTTCTGCTTTAGCAAAGTACACTAATCTCTAAAATGTGAACATTGATTTAAGGTAAAAATAGTTAACTTCATATAGATTTTGATATTTTTATCAAAAAAATCTTTTTATCTTATAAAATTTTATTTAATTTATTTTATTTGCTTTTTAACTTTTTTTAAAATATGTTTTTTTATCTTTAATATTAACTATCAAATGTAATTTAAATATGTATTTAAATTATTTTTTTTTTAATTAACTGATAGATTAAATTTGATCAATGTATCATAAAAGTAGAAAATATTGAGCTATTTTTTTAAACCTAAAAGATTAGTTATCTTAAAAATATATTTAATTTGATCATAAGTGAGAGAATAATGTAGAAACAATTATTTATATATCTTTATTTCTAAAAATAAAAAAAATATTTTAACATTTACTCATTATGATTTTTAAAATATAATTTTATTAGCTGTATTTATTCACTTATACTATATATAGATATAAAATTAAAAAATTTTTAATTTATAAAATTAAATACTCTAACTTAAAATTATCATTTTATAAAAATAAATATTAAAAAATAAAAACTATGGAATATATTAAAAATTAATAAGTTAAACTAAAACTAAAATTGAAATGCTAAAGCAACGATCTAAGATTAATTGATTGAACGAAAATAATAAATAACTTAACAAAATAAAAATACAAAAATATTCATTAACAATTAAGTTAGATAGTTAGTTAACTTTATAGTTAAATAGATAGAAAAATTGATCGATATATTTATATCTTTTATTTTTATTATAATGAAATATTTTCTTTTTAATGTAATTTTTATAAAAATATTATAAATTTATTAAATTAATAAATTATATTTTAGAGAGCTTTGAATTCTTATTTATTTATTTCTTTTTTTGTTGTTTATTTGATTGAATTATTCATTGGTTTTTTGGGAGTAAATTAGTTATTTATTGATTGATTTAGTTAGTTAGTTATTAGTTAGTTAGTAAGTAAGTAAGATATTTAGATGGATAATTTTCTTTTGATACAATTTTATTTGGTTTATTAAGAGATAAATCAAATAAAGTAATTGATCTGTATTAATATTAAGGAATCAAGCTAAGGATATTTGTTATCTTTTTTGATGGTAATCTTTGAATGTGGATTCTTGCATTTTTTTTGGTTTAACTTTGATCCTTAGTTGTTTGAAATCTTATGGTGTTATCGTATTTTATTTGCCAAATTAGTCTCCGTTTTATTAATTGAACATTATCATGGCTAATTAATTTTATAAAATAAATTAATAAGACTCAATTTAAGAATTTGAAATGAAACAATTTAAAAAATAATTTTTTTCTTTAATTTGATTTCTAATTTTGAAAATATATTTCAATACCTGAACAATCTTATGTCTAAAACTATTTAAGAGGTGGTTTTTTAGCACTGTTGTTTTGGGTTTGTAGACTGGAAACACAATTTCTATTTTCTTTTTGAAAATTTGGACTCATTGAAGGGGCACAATTCTTGTTTGGAGAGAGCAAATTAGTATCTTAGAGATTGATAGGCAAATCTTAATTTTCAATAGCCTTTTTTATCATTTGAATTTGACTAATTTAGTTCAAATTAGAATTGCGTCTCTTGGTGTTGGCAATAGGATCTTATTTTAATCTCGTAGCTGATTTTATTCTCATTTACTTTAACAAATTTTATGTATTAAGAGAAGCATTAGCGTTGCTGCTCTCTTTGCTATAAGGAGTATTTGCTGTTTGTAAGTATTCTAAAGGACTGTCCTTTTTATTATGATATAAGTTAGTAGGTAAGGGAGGAGCATGATGAATATTAAGTTTTTTCTTTTGTTGATTGCTGATAGTAGATGGTCTATTTAATTATACAGCAGTTAAAGGTTTTCCAGGCGAGTTCTAAGTTATGACTGAGCTTTTTTTTGCTTAAACTACTGCATTATTTAAATTTTACTTTAATTGAAAGTATTGATTTTGCTATTATTGAGTGCTTTATTAGCCATTTTAATTAAAAACTTAATTCCTTTTGAAAGTTTTTTCACTGTAAGAGCCCTGCTAATCCAAAGGATTTTCTTGAATTTCTATTAAAATACTTCCATCAGTAAAATCTTATCTGTTATTTAGTACACTATTTCTCTTTTTTTACAAATTCTGAGAAGGGATTTGTTAAGGTTGATCTGGGTTTAAGCTTTTTTATTTCTTAATCATGAATTTTAAAGGTGGTTTTCTTGATAGACTTGCCAAATTATTTTGCGTATTATCAGGGTTATTGAAAGAAATATTGCTAGAACTGTTGTTGGATTATTCTTAATTGCAAATTTTATTTTGAAAATGTAAAATTCCCTTACTACCATTCTAACCTGATATTGATGTAGTTGTACTAGCTGTATTCTAGGGAATGTAGCCGTATGTCTTAAATTTAAATGTTCTATTTGAATTACAATCTTCCCCTTTAAATGGTTCTACTGCAACCTGATGCTTATTTTTCTCTAGGCAATCTATAGAACAGTCACTTCTTTATTTAGAAACTGCAGAGTCCTACAAATTTTAAGTTTTCTTTTCCAATTATTCTAGTTTTTACTGCCCATCTAAATCTAACTTTTCTTTATCCTTGTCACTTTGCATATTTTTAACATATTAAATGAAAACCATCACTTTTAATTTCTAATTTTTATTTAAAATACTTCAAAAAATAATCTAAAAGTAAAAATAATTATTTCAATGATCATTTTCCATTAAAAATACATACAAAAAATCCATTATCTCCAAAATTATTTGCTTAGGAATTAATAATATTGCTATTTTTTGTATCATAATAAAAATCTTTGGACATAAATGAAGCAAAAAAATATTGTTTTTTATATAAAAATAAAAAAATCTTTAGGGTTTGTTTCTAGCTAGATAGCTATAGAAAATAAATATAAAATTTATTAATTTTTGAAATTACCTAAATTAGACTTTCTTTAATTTTAAATGATAAGAGCTGTTCATTCATAGTCATAGGTATAGCACCATTTAAGTTTTCTGTGATGAATGGATGTTAGAGAGCTTATATGACAGAATACCTTTCAGTTGGATTTATCAGACTGAGTTTTGATAATAAATTTTTGGCCAAACTTTTTATTAATTAAATGTATATTTAGTAAAGTTTTCAAATTAAAAATTATTTTATGTCTCATGTCTTTTACATCAAATTAGAAATTTATATTTTAACAAAGTTGGATAAACAAAGCTTTATTTATTACTTTTGAAATTAATTTTTATTTCATGGTAATATATCAAAAGTTTTTTTAACTATATTAAATTAATATTAGAACATCATTATAGATTGCTTATCTAAATTTGAATGGAATGATAAATAAAAATTTTTATTTGTTTATTAAAGTTAAAATATTTAAAATAATAATTTTCAAACAAATTGTCTCCATTTAAATTAATTGAGACAAATGATATCTTTCCTAAATTATTCTAATAATCAGATAATTTAATAAAGGGTTTTGAAAATGATTCTTTAATTGTTAGTTTATGGATATTTTCTTAAAAGATTTAATTGTCTTAAATTAAATTTTCATTATAAGTGTTATGATTTAAAAGTTTTGTTTTTGTAAAGGGACTGACTAACTGTTATGGTGATATAATTATTTAGGATTTTTAATCAATCAGTATTTTTAATTTTGATGGCTTCAGTTTTGAACATAAATTTTATAAAAATCCTACTATCTCTCTTTTTTTACTTTTAAACAATTTTTTATAAAAACAAAAGTTACTTATTTTAAGTTAATTTAGATTGATCTACAATGACTTCAGTTTTCAAAAGTAAATTATATAAAAATCTTACTAAAATTTTTGATTTAAAATATTCTTAGTACACTTTATTAATTAGTCAGTGCAAAATTTAAATAAAAGTCTGAAAAAACAGATTGATTCCTAATTGATTGATTAATAATTAATTACTTTGAAAAGTGAGCTGGAATTTTCCACTTCGGGTTTGAAAGTTTTTGCTTAAATGTGTCTGCATCGTCTGCTTTGGGCTCATAGAAAGGGTGATTCCCTTAATCAAGCAGATTGTGCATAGTTATGCCGCAACTCCATATATCAATTTACTGTTTATAATAAATTTAGAGTTTAATAGAGATGAATTTGGAGATTTTAGGGAAATTCAAAAGAAAAATAATTTATTAGCCATGAAAACAGACAGATAAGATATTCTTTGCTCAGTATCTACGTACTTAATTTTTTGAGCAAAGTATTATTTAATGCATTTATCATGGTTAAATTTAAGTTTCATTTATAAATGAGTTAAATTACTTTTGAGTAGACTCGCGAAGCAAAAAATTCTGGTGCCATGTAAAGGAGAGTACCACACTGCTCAGTTAAGCCATTTGTTGTCCAGAGAGAAAATGCCGAACTTAGCCCAAAATCTGCAATTTTGATGGAAGTGAAGTCATTTACATCGTTGATAAGAATATTTTCTGTTAAAATTTAAATGTTTAGTTTTATCGTTGGTTTGGTTGATTTGTTTGCAATAATTGTGATGGTTATTAAATGAATAAATAAATGCATGATATATTTATTAGTTAATATATTTCTAATAAAAATAGCAAAAATCAAATCACTTTCTTAATTCCATAAATATTTTCTTATTTGTCAAACAAAACACGCTGATTCATTCATTCATTCATTCATTCATTCATTCATTCATTCATTCATTCAATAATTTGTTATCCAATTTTTATATTTTGCATTTAAGTAAATTGTTTTTACCTGGTTTTAGGTCGCGATGAACGATGTTTTTTCCGTGTATGTAGACCAATCCGAGCATGATGCTCTTCATAATTTAAGATACTTCTTTCTCTTTAAACCAATCATTTTTACTCTTCTTATCTTTCATGAGTTATGAAAGTGAACCTCCCCTAACGAGTTCCATAGCTATCAAAATTTTAGTTTCTGTTTCACAAACTTTTTTAAATTCAACAACATTTGGATGATTCAACTTTTCTAAAATCCTTGCTTCTTGTTTGACTTTTTCGATGCAATCTTCGCCCATTTTCTTCTTATTGATGACCTTTTTAGAGTGTAAATTCAAAAAGAAAATATAGTAAAAAGACTTAGTATTTTTCAAATCAAATAGAGTTTAAAGTAAATAAATGAATAGCATTTGCAAAAGACAGGTATCCTGCCAACTCAATCAATCAATTATAATTTGTTCCTTTTTTTGAAATTTAATAATTAAGGAGACTGTATTACCTTAATAGCTACTTCTTAGTTTGTGGAATTATCAATTGCTTGAATAACCTTGCCAAACGCTCCTTAACCAATCACTTTAATTGGCTTAAAAAATGTAGAAAAATTATAAAATTCATTGTCGCCTTAATCTAGCTACTGTATCCACTATTCCATTTATTTAGATTGAATTGTCTTTAAATATGTAAGCTGATGATTGTTTATATGAAAAATCCCTATAAATAGTTAAGTTTTTTGACAGGATTTGCCTGGTTTTGTAAATAGGTTTGTATTTGTTAGGTGGTTAGTTAGCTGTTTGTGCCAGTTTTTATTATAAATTAAATTAATGATTAAATGTTTGATCAAGAAATGAATAGTATTCTATTTGTATTTATTTTATTTCTTTTAATTTAATATTTGCTTGCTTTTTATTTGATTACAAAGGAGAGTGATGATTCAATTGATTGATTTATATATATATATTTTTATAATGAATCTATTTGATGAATGCAAGAAATACAAAGAAACAATAAAGACTGATGCTAGCAAGCAAACAATAAAGCAAATAAATATACAGATAAGCAAAGAAGAGTTATTAAATACTTAATTATTATTAATTTTATAACTAAGTTAATTAATGATGACCTTTAAAAAAACAAGCAACCAAGCATTAAACTTAATATAGATAAAAAATATAATATTAATACCAATAAATTAAATAACAAATTACAGGTTTGTCCATTTATTTTCTTAACTTGATATGATTGATAGCAGCCACTGGCATATAATTTTTAATAAAAAATTAACTTTTTTATCTTTCGAATTACTTTAACTTGTTTTTTAAAAAGGTATGATTTGAAATACTAACAGCTCTTTCTTTTATATATCCTACTTGATATTATTTCTAAGATTTTTTGTGATAGTGAGCTTCTTTCTAATTAATTCATAGCTAATTTTATGCTCACTTGCTTAAAGTGATGTATACTACTCACATTTATTTTCTGCTTGATTTAATTATTTTCTATAATATTTATCTATTTTAAA
Source organism: Tetrahymena malaccensis 436 (assembly GCA_000231845.2). Lineage (NCBI taxonomy): Eukaryota > Ciliophora > Oligohymenophorea > Hymenostomatida > Tetrahymenidae > Tetrahymena > Tetrahymena malaccensis. The sequence goes on from JH719974.1 coordinate 638,593, forward strand.
ACCTAATAAATTCAAAGCATATTCTAAATTTTAAAATCCAATAATAATTAATTCACCAACCTGAATTTAAACTAGATTAAAATTAAATAGAATATTTGACATTAGAATACTTGAATATATTTCAGTTTACAAATAATTGTTGTAATTTATCCCTTTTCATGCTTAGAAAGCTTGGATTTAAGATGAAAATTCTTTGTCCTACAATATCTTCTTTTTAAAAGTTTAATTATAAAAAATGTAAAGCTATTTTTAGACAGATATTTAATGGTTCTTTTTATATAAAATAGCAAGATTAAGAATAGACATTTTAAATCTAAAATCAAATTTTAAAAATGTTAAGCTTTTTTCACTTAATTACCACAAAAACATAAACAAATTTTTATAACTTTTGTATACATCTTACACTATTAAAATTAATTATAAACTTTATTATCACAAAAAAGAAAGAATAAAAAACCTATCAATTAGCTAGATCATAAAGAAAGATATTTATTTTTAAATTAAATAAGATATTTATCAATTTCATTATCAAATTTTAAATTTACAAAGTAATCTAATAGCTACTTCCAAAATTGCTTAAATTATATAAAGCCTATTAAAATATTAAATTAAATAATTCTATCTTGCAATTCATTCATTACTTATCAATTTAGATTTTTATAACTTTTTAAAACAAAAAGGAAAGTGCTTCTAGAAAAGCATAAATTTTTATCAAAAGTAAATTATTTCTATACAAGTAAATTTAAAAATCGTTTTTTAATCAGTCAATATTTTTCTATGCAAATCATTATTATATTTTTAAAGCGTCAATTTAATTTTGCTTTTGCCTCCATAATTGTAGTTTGATTCTTAAAAATAAGTAGCTAAATACTAATTTTTATATCTCTTATTTAATTTGAGACATAGTTTTTGAATATGTTTAATGAATTCATGTTATTAAATATAGATTATTTGGAATCCATTGTGAATCTTAATTAAGCGCCATTAAATAAATAAATAAATTCTTTAACATAAAATAAATTAAAATAGATGATTTTAATACTCAAAAATAACATGAAAATTATTTGGAATTAGAAAAATTCTAAGCACAAAACATGATTAAAAAATGTTGAAACTAAATTTTATAAAAATCATATTTTGTTCTAATTTGAATAAACTTATAATATTAATTAAGTTGAGTAAACCTTTACAATTAATTTGAATTAAATTATTTTTTAAATTGAAAATTTTAGTAGATTAAAATCATAAGTAAATAAATAAATCATATTCAATTAGATAAAATTTTCATTCATTTTATGTTTCAAATTCAATTTTTTGAGTAATTCAAGATAATTATTATTAAAAATATACTATTATGATAGAAAAAATTTATTTATAAAGATTTTTTTTATTAATTGTAAATTAAATAGCAAATTTAAATAAAAATTCTCATTTTTTAAACACAATAACACAGTTATTTAAGACAATTTTGATAAATCTGTTGAATTAATTTCTTATTTGAGTCAAATTAAAGCTAAGCTAAGTTTAAAAAATATTAATAAATTTCAGCAAAAAAGTATCAAAAATTTAAAATTCAACAAAAATAGAAATTTAATAAAAAACGAATTTATAATAATTGAATTAATTTTACTCACTAAAATGAGAGTTACTTTATATAAAACAGTGATTACTCTTTATATACAATTTTACACTTTACACGAACAAGAAATTAAATTTTAAATTAAGTAAATATTAATTAATAATTTTATAATATTAGCTTGATTGAAAATATTAATTAATAAATTTCAAGAATTGTTAGAGTTTACTTCTTGTTGTTAATTTAAAACAACTTCCTATACTTATTCTTATTATGGAGCTTTGCCATCTCCTTCTTCAATTTGCATTTTTTAATTATCACTTCCTGCCAATTCCTAAGCTTATTAAACAGGTTATTCACTTTCTATCTACATTTTACTTTCGCTTTCCTAAGTTGAGTTTTATTAAGCATTTTAATTTTCTTATTATTGATTAAGTATAACTGTATCTTTTAAATCATCTTGTTGACTTACTTTTTCTATTGATTCAGCCAAAATAACTTTTTCACTTTGCTTTTCTTTTAAGATGTCTTCATTTTCTTATTAAATATTTTAGTTATTTTGTTAAATATTTTCTTTTTCTTATTAAGCATTTTGATTTTCTTCTTGAATATTTTTATCATCTTATTTTACACTTTGATCATCTTTGTTAATATTTTACTCTTCCTATTGAGTGATTTAATTTTCTTACTAAACATTTTTTATTTCTTCTTCTTAGATGCTTTAAACTTCTTGTTAAACATTCTAATCTTAAGTATTTTTATTTTCTAATTCAACATTTTTATTTTCTTAATCAGCACTTTGGTTTTCTTAACCAATATTTTCTTTTTCAACATTTTAATTTTCTTACTCAATGTTTTCTTTTTCAACACTTAAATTTTCTTTCTCTATTACATTTTTATTTTCATTATCAACAGCAGTTTAAATTTCTTAAACATCTTAATTCTTTTGTTAAATAATTTTATTTTCCTCTTATAAATCTTTGTTTTCTTGCTAATCATCTTTATTTTCCTACTGAACATCATGTTAAGTGTCTTTATTTTCTTATTAAACATTTGATATTTATTAATCTATAGCTCCATTTTGAGCTTATTCTTCTTCTTCCATTTATTCTGGTAACTATTTATCTAATTTTTTACAATCTGCAGAATTTTCTTAGACATTTGAGTTATCCTTTTATGGTAAATCTTATTATTTATTACAACTTTCAGTTTATTGCTCTTAAATTTAAACTTTTTGATCAGCTTCTACTTGATTTATCTTGTTTTCTTCTTGGCTCTGGTTTGATAATTTTACTTAATTATCTTGATTTTCTTAGCACTCTTAAGTGTTTTCTAAAATATCTTCGAATTCAGAGAGCTATTTGACACTGTCATAGACTTTAATCATGAAATTAGCCTTGAAAAGTTTATAGAAATTTTTAGAAGGGATGTTTGTTGGAATATTTTTATCTGAAAACAAGTCAATTATTCTCTAATTAATGCACTTTTTTATTTAGACTTCTTTCTAAATAGGATTTAGACATTCCTTTTGCACAAAGAAATGAGCTATTTCCTTTTTCCATTTGCGTTAAGGTAATGCAGCTTAAATTTGCATAATTTACATCATTTCAGGATGAATTATGTACAAGCTTTAAGGTCCTTACAGTTTACTTCTATTCAATTTAACATATTCCATTATAAACTTTTTATACACACGAGATTTTTCATCATCAGAAAGCTTATTAGGCTTCTTCTAAAGCTTCTTTGAGCTTTATTCAGCATCATCTGATTAATTGACATCCTTTAATTCTTTTGCCTGACTGGTTTTTGGAATTGGGACTACAAATATCTTATCTTTATTGCTATTAGAATTATTTTAGTAATTGGTCTACAACTCACTTTGTTTCTGCTCTTCAATAATTTTATCCTAATCTAAAACAGTAGAATCAAGTTCTATCATCTACATCATGTTACTGCTTGAATCTCTAAACTCACTGTTGCTACATTCATCGTAATTGTTTTATAAAACTTTGCTATCTTCGCTTTACTCTATATTGTCTTTTTTTTCATTAGCATCACTCTTTATGGGTGTTTCTACTGTTGTTCTTTTGGGTAGAGTTTTATTTAGCTCTTCTAAGATGTAAAAGGGAGTCTTAAATGCTTCATCGTTTGACTTTTACTCTTCTGAGTTATTGTTGTTACCATTATTTCCTAGTTGCTTTTCTCTATAATCATACTTCTGCATAACATTTTATATTCTTCTCCAATTATCTTAATTTTCAATCAATTAATTGCTTTGCTCATCATCATTTTTACCCTTTTTACCTTACTTTTTTGTTTAACTTTAAGCAGGTGCAGGTTAGCTAATTTGGTCATTTTTAGATTAGGTTTGTTAATTTTATGACTGAGCAGAAGCTGCTGATGCTGTTGATGGCTTAGATTTGCTTGCTTTATCGTTTTAAGTTAATGACTATGAAGATGAAATACCTGCTTTGGATTTTCCAGCTTGAGTTGTATTGGATTACTTTTCTTCTTCTTTTTTCCCTTTAGCAGGTGCTTTAGAACTAGTCTACGATTATTATTAAGTTGTCTTGGATTTTTGAGCAGGTTTTTTTGATCCTGCTGTCTCCTTTTCGCTAATTTCCAAATGGGATTCAGAAGTTTTAGGCTTTTTACCTCCAGCAATTTTCCTGTCACTTTTAGGAGGAGAGCGACTTCTACTTCTACTTTTGTCTCTAATGTTTTGCTTTGAGTGTGACAAAGAAGTTGAGCTGGTTTTCTTGCTTTTACGAAGCTGCTGTTTTTTCTGCTAATATTTCTCCTAAAGCTAGCTCTTATTATATTCAATCTTTTCACATTTTTATTCGTTTGTTAGCAAGACACTCAAGTTATCACCTTCTGCATCAAATGTCTCTCTTTAAATGTACATATTCTAAATGAATTCTGTTGATATTGTAAAATTTATAAAACCTTTTATATTTAAAACAATTTTAGAGCTACCTTTAAGAAATTTGTCTTCTGGATACTCAACATAGCTTAAATTATAGAGATGCTCTTCACAAAAAACAACGTGATGCTCAGGTTCAGAATTTTTATACCTAAAAATTAAAGGAATATAGTAAACTATAAAAAAAGATAAAAATTTATACTATTTCTCTCTGCATTCCATTAAAGTGTTCATGGTAAATACATCTTATATTATTCCTATCCTTTTGCCACAAGAAAAATGGAAAGTGAAATTACATCCAGAAGTATGACACTTTTGAGTTGATATAAAAAACAAAAAAATAAGTAAGTAAGTAAGTTATTATTTTTTTATTAAACAATAAATTTTAACGCGCTTAAAAAAAAAATTTCGCGCTAATTTTTAGTTTAGATGAAATAAGGAGATTTTGAATATCGTTAAAATTCTAATAAAATTAAATAACTCACATAGCCACAGTTTCCTGTCTTTAACCCACATATCTTGCATTCATTAGTTGTCTTTTTTGGGCTATATTTCTAAACAATAAGGCTTCTTGTGCTATTTATTTAATATAAAAATCTTAATTGAAATTGTTATCAGAGGGAAACGAAGAAAAATTAGAGGGTATTTGTTGTATTTTTGATTGTCAACTATGAATTATAATTAATTTCACAAATAATTTATTAAGTTGGTAGATTATCTGTTTAAGAGTTTAGCCAATAGATAGATATAATGAATTTCTTGTTTTAATTAATAATCTTTATGTATGCTTAATTGAATCTTTTTTGATTAATTAAATTATTTACCCGTTTACTATTCATTAATTAATTAACTATTTATTCAATCAATTCTTACCTGTCAACAAAATTTAAAGATTTTATTGAAGAAACGCACCCAACATGTGACCAAATTTATGCTCCTGAATGTTGAATGGTTACTTTTTTGACAATTCCTTTTTATTCAGGACAAAAGTAGCATCTAATGCTTGATAAATCGTGCAGTTTTTATTCATTCATATAGTCTTTGATGTATTCTCTGCATCTTTCGCAATACCAATCATCTAAATTATATTTAATGTTTTATAGAAAATGAAAAAACAAAGTATTTCAATCAAAATTGCATTTTATTTATCTATTTTACAATTAAATAAATAAAAAAATATTTTACTTTCTGGTATGCTATCAAGAAGTTCTCCTCCATAACAACTTTGATGAACGAGGCCATTGCAAAGTTCACAAAAAATTAAATCATCTTGCTGCATTCCTTCTTTAATAAGGCAAACTTCGCAGAAATCGTAGCCTTCGGGCCAATTCTAAGTAAATAAAAATAAATTTAAGCTAATGAGTAAAATTTAAAGAAACGATTAATTTGAATAATTTGCTATTTACCAAAATAATATCTTTATAATGCTCTTTTAGCACTGATAATTGTTCTTAAGTTGGATTTAAAACGTTCATGGTCTTTGGAATTAGTAAGGTTATTTCAAATATGTTTCTAATGTACTATCCTAAAAAATGAAAAAATAAGCGAAATCAAGAATATCTGCTAACTAAAATAGTTTTTTTGGTTTGGATTTTACTAAAAATAAAACTTTATATTGAAAAACAATAGATTGTTTTTATATATCTATCTATCTATTTATATGAATGTATTTATATATCTTTTAAAATATTAATTAAATATCTATCTAATTTGCTTTCTAATCAAAAATACTTCTTAATTTATGTTCACATCATCTTGTTAATTAAATAATTAATAAAATCTTCTTATTATAAAATCAATAATATTTCTAATAATTTACCAATCTGAATTTAATTTATTGACTCAATTCATCCAACTATTTTTTAAATTCGTAGTTCAATGATAGAAATATTCCAATAATTTACTCTATTTAAATAAATGCTAAATCTTGCATATTACGATAAATAAAAATATCGAAAACCAATAAACATAAATTATGGCAAATTATAAAGATTACAATAAAACACATATTTTTGTCTTCCCACAATTAAAGGTAACCAGGATAAATGAGATATTTGAAAATTTAACAAAAATATAAGTTAATATATATAGTTTGTTTAGAATTGTAATACAATTTTTAAAACTGTTAATTTTTAAATTAAATTAATTATTAAAATTCAATAAATGATAGAGAGATAGACAGAAAGATAAATAGAATCATCAAATTAAATAAAGATTTGCCAAATAGTACTTTCTTGATGTAGGGTTACGGATTAAGCAAAATATTTCATTTGATTATTTATTACATTACTTATCTTCTATCTCCATATTATTTACTTAGCTTTTAGCTTTTAAAGCATCCAAATAATACTTTATTATTTAGCCTCTTCCCTTTCCAACTCCAGATTTAAATGAAAAATCTCCAAAAGATAAAAACCCTAATTCAATAACAAAGAAAGATAAAACAACTTAGCTAAAAATGTACTGAAAATGAATGAAATTGTTAAATAAAAATTTAATAATAATTAAGTAAGAAAATATAAACTAAAATATCCAACTATTTTTTAAATAAAAAATTATACTTATTAATGAATTAATAAATCATTACCAATAATTTTTCTAGTTGTGCTTATTTATGATGGCTCAGGGATATCAATCTATTTATTATTCACTTTTACATATGTCGGTTCATCATGAATAGAATAAACTCTTGATTTATCTTTTTTGAGCATTTCTTAGTACTTAATGAAATCTTCTGCTTCTGGCAAACAAATATAAGAATTAGTATCTGGCTTGCCCCTACCAACCATAATTACTCTAACATCTTATAAATCTTCTTATTGAGCCACAATCTTGTCTTCACTTTCAAGATATTTACTCAAAACATAATCGAAATTTGGTTTGAAAGGAAAGGGTGAATTTATCTTCATATAATTTACTCTCTTACCTTAAGGTCTAAGGAAATGCTTTGTTACTTTTGTTTCAAGCTGATGAAAAATAAAATAAAATAAATAATTTTTTTAACTGAGATTAATATTTACCAATTCTCTATTTAAAGTGCTGTATGCTTAAGTTAAGGGGTAGTCATTAGGAAATACCTTCTAACCGCTTTCTTCAATAATGTTATTGTATTCATTTAATCCGATAGCTTTACATGCAATAAACGATAACAATCTCCAAACCAAAATACCTCTTCCTTAATTGACCACTAAAGTAACTCCCTATCCAAATGCTTTGTGTTATCTTGAATTGTTAAAAACTATCATTAAATGGATGTCACTTTCAACCAAATCCTTTGCAAACTTAATTTCCTATTCAAAATATAAATAATTTTTATTTTATTTTCAAATATTTTGGTTAATCAAAATTTATTCATTAATTTTATTTTTTGAACATCACATCTCATTTTTGCTCTGATTTGAATTAAAATATTATATTTTTTTCTTGATTGCATTTAAAAGTTATAAATTAACCTAATTTGAATTTACACTTTTTTAATATTTTTATTTCAATATTAACTTTTTATTGAATTAAATATTTATTAAATCCTTTTTTGAATAAAATGTAAAGTTTTAAATTTATTTTATTTATTTTTAAAAGAAAAATTTAATTGATGTTAATTTAAAATATTTCAGGCTTTTCAAAAATAAATTGCTTTAAATTCAAAAATTTTCTTACTTCCAGTTGGATTGAATTATTACTCTATGGTTCTACTTCTTCTGCTTCAATCTTAGATTCTTATTGGCTTTACTCGGTTTGATTTAGTTGTTGTTATTATTATTGTTGTTGCTACTTTTAATCTTCATATTTCTTTTTTTCTTCAATCTTAACTTAACTTAAAGCATTTGTCTTTTATTTTTTGGAAATTTTGTTCTTCTTTTTATGAGTATATCTGTTTCTTGTAACAGTTTTGAATCTTACAACGTAATCCCTTTATTTAATTTCTTTAATGTTTTCTAGCAAGCTGATGTTTTCCTGCTTAACTTCTTTGCTATATGTAATCAAATCAACAAGACTTTAATTTAATAAATCTTAATTCAAAGGATTTTCTTCAACACAAACTTATGAAAAATCAAATGGAGGTTTAATCAATTTTTTGCTGACATTAGCTTAGAATTAAAGCTAAATAATATGATTTCTAGGATAATTAGCTGCGTCGTTTACATTTTTAAAATGGCGGACAAGTGGATGAATATTATTTATCTATTCTTCAGATAATCCTAAGTTAGCTAAAAGGTAGTGGACTTTATATAAGCAAAGTGGACCTGATAGATCAAAGATATTGTAATTGTCCTTAATATGTTAAAAATTTAGTAAACTTTCTTTTGGCTCATCCATTTGATTTTCAAACTTTTTAGCATAGAGAGTTAAGATTTGAATCCACTCAGGGACACAACCAGGATGTATAAACACTACCAGTTCTTATTCTGTTTTCCAAATAAACTTAGCAGGACCTATAAGTGTATTTAGTTCATTTTTATAAACATCCAAATTATCAGTAATTTTGAAATTTTTTTTCTAATTTTAAACTAAAGTTTTGTAGTCCTTTTATTATAAATGGGCATTCATGAATTCCAACATTTTTGTTCCCTATATAAAAATAAATTCATAATAGCTTCTATCATAAACAGTGCAGTCATGATTTGCAAATCTAAAGCAAGCTCTATCACCCTTCTCATTTGGAGTCCTAGCTATTTTATATCTTAAAAAATAAATTAATAAACAAATATTTTGAAATTTATCTTCAACTTTCAAACTTGTTTCTGCTAAAAATAAAAATAAGCAGATTTAGTTTTTACAGAACTTTTTAACTGCTTAATAAATCTGAAACCTTTAATCGAATAAATTCTTTCACTTGTTAATTTATTTTTAGCTTAAATAAAATAAATTTAAATGAAACAAATTGAAATTATTTTCTGTTTGATATTAAATAGATTTTATGTTAATTGGTAAGAAGTAACTCAATCATTAATAAGTGTTATTAAGATTATTCATGGATTTTTATGTATTTTGATTTTTAAACCTAAGAAAGAGTTTGATGTGTTTAATCTTATTTTTTATATGAAATAATTAAAAGATTGAATTTAGTTTTATCTTCGATTTGACCATTTATTTATTCAAGTTTTAGATTGTTACTTAGTTTTAATAATGATCATAAATATTTTTAACCAATTTCAATATTGCTAAATAATACAAACAATATCTTTTAAATTTCGATTTATTTTACTTGAAAATATTTTAATTTGCTTTCTTGGTCCTTTTATTTTTAAAATATTTTTGATTACTAAGTGTGCTAAATTCAGCTTTTATATTTATTCTCAGCCTTTTATTTATTTATTAAACTACATAAATGAGTTAATATTTACTGGAAATATTTGATCATTCTCATTCTTTTTGCATGCCATAAATGGGTTTCCATCCATTTGTCACTCCTTGATCTTCTGATATAAGAGTTCATTAGTAACTTAGGTTTTCTCAAATGCTTGCGGCATTTGATTGGGTCTTATGTTTTTTCAATAACATCTAATTCTTGCACATTCATTCTATTTCTGATTCTGCTTGGAATTCTGTATCTATTATGAGACATTGCTCTTCTTCTTAAATGCTTTTTAACCATCTGATAAGCTAGCTATTTATTTAATAAATTAAAGAAATCAGTTAGCATTTATAACAAGAGATTTAACTACAATTTTCTAATTCTACTTTTTAAAAAATCAAATTTTTTAATCAATTTATTACTTTATTAGATCCATTCTTTTTCGAGTTCAATTACTGAGTAAAATAGCCTATTTCTGAACTTCTGGCTTCTAAAAACTGACTAACATTTATATGGCGATCTTCAATTATAATATCACTATTTGTTTAATTGTTTTGCATATTTATTTACTTGTATTTCTAATATATTTTTGAACTAAACTTAATAACTCGCTTTTGTTTTATTTATCTAAATAAACCAATCTACCTACTTTCAATATATTATAAAAACTATCAATAAATTAACAAAGATTTTGTTTGATATCAATTCAGAGATACACTAAAAGCAATAATTAATTTGTCTATGAACTTGTACAACATTATTTTCTGAATACTTAGCTGCTCAGTCTATGCATAGCCAAAGAGACTTCTACTTTGGCCTATTAAACTTTATATTTAATGATAATTTAGTTAAAAAGCATCATTTTAAATTCTATTAATCTAACAAAATAGGTTTTTGAATATATTTTTTTATTTTTAAAAATAAAAAATAAAATAATAAAATAGCTTTATATTAATAAAATATTTATTATTTAATAAATGTACAATAACTATGATAGAATAATCAAAAAAATATCTCACCGAATTATATAATCCCTATAAAATAAAAATTTATTATATACTTTTATACAACTGTAATAAATTGATTTATTTGGAAATATTCAAATCTAGATAGATAATAGTTTGCAAAAATATATTTTACAAAATACAAAATAGAATAAACTCTTTTAAAAAGAAATTAAATTTTAAGATTTTCAAATAAAATTACATAAAAATAGGTAATTAATAAAAATATCTTTATTTTCTCATTTTTTTTTTTTCAACAAATTACAAAAATATTGCATTTTCAAGCATAAATATTTAATTTATTATTAATTTTAATAAATTGAATTCCTATGATAAATTGAATATCTAAGGATAAGATTAGAATTTCTGATAGTTTAAATATGTTATAAAGAGTGTTCTGGATATACTCATTACATGCACAAATAAATAGTTTTTTAAGCCGCCACAATATATCTTTTCCAAGCTTATCATCATCATTCATTCATTTATTTATTTATTAAATTTAATTTTTTGAAGTAAATTGATTTTGATAATTAAATAAAAACTAATAATAGCTAAGAATAATCAAGAAAAGTAAGAGAAAGGATTTTAATTGTAAAAAATATGAGTAGTAGCAGCGATTAAAATACATTTTTAGATAAGGTCAACGAAAAGTTGATTGAATGGCAATTAGCTTTTGAAGAGCCCATTTTTAGGTTAATAAATTCTAGAAGAATCTAATTAGGAGGCATTCAAAATCTCCCAATTTAAGAATAGGAATACTTCAGTTTTGAAACAAATACTTTCAAGATGGAAATGTTTGCAGCTGCATTTGCAATTCCAATAAACTTTTTCACTATCATGTACAATAGGGAGGAAAATAAATAGGTTTTAAAGAATATGAATAAAGTTAGATTTTATCACTATGGTGCTTTAACTACTTTGATTCCTTGCGTTTGTGCATTTGGATATTCTATTTACAGAAGATATTGCATCGATAGTCCTCATGAAAAGGCATTAACATCAAAATATTATTCAGAATTAAAAAACTTTGAAAATAACTGATTTGCAAATTGAGTTAATTTATAATAAGTGTTTTCTCTTACAGCATTCGTTTATTTATAATCAAAAAAGCTAATTAAATTCCATATCCCTCCCATCAATTTATTTATACATGTTTATTTTGAATTCCTTCCATTTAATTCATTTCAAGGCATATTTCAGATGAAAAAAGTTATTTATTAATTAATTGATTGATTGCGATTAATAAAAATTAAGATTTGCTTTCTAAATAAGATTTTAAAAGTACTCAAAGAAATATTTTAAAATATAATTTTGGGCATAAAAATAAAATAGCAAAAAGTAAAATACTAAAAAATGAATGATTTCTTTATATATTTAAATGAACTATTCTAATAAATATCTATCTAAATTTATGAAACGTACATCTATTTTAAAACTATCTTTCATTTTTCTAGTTTTATGAATTAGAATAATTATTTTTTACTCTTTAACAATATATTTTACACAATTAACAACTAAAATTTCTGAAAAATTAGCCTTAAAACTCTTGAATAATTCATTAAACTTATTTAATAAATTAAATAGATGAAAACTTTAAATTATTTTATTTAATACAAACTAATAAATTCTTGAACAAAAAATATGAGCTAGAAGATTTTATTTTTATTATTTAAATTGTAAAGTTATTTTACTTGATTATACAGTAAATTTACTGATTTGTTTATTTCTTAGTGTTTGTTAACAATTATCTAAAAATATATATTATTTTTTAATAATTTGGTATTTTAAAATCATATCATTCATTTTAAATAAATCAACTATTTATTTTAGCTATTTATAAGATAAAATGAATTTTTATAAATCCAAAAATAATAAAAACTGGATTAAATTTACTCATATATATTTCAGCATAAATAATAAATAAAATATTGTAATTCAGTAAAAAAAAAATTAAATATTTTTAATTATTTTAAAATAGAAAAGAAATTAAATCATCATTGTTTAATTTTTAAATAAAAGGGAATAATTCTAATTTAATTATTAAATTATGAAAACATATAAAATATTAAAAAAATCAATAAATCTTTTAAAAAAAAATATAAAGTTAATAAAAGAAGATATTTACAAGTAAAAATTATCCAGATTTTAAATTTAAATAATTTAAAAGTTTTAGTTTTCAAAATTTATTTTTATATTAAAAATGGAAAAAAAATGTTAAAAATCAACATGTTTTTCAAGCTAAATAAGAAATAAATTACTTCTGAAATAATTAGTTAAAAAGAAATAAATTTGACATAAAGTATGAAATTAAAAGCAGTATGAATGAATGTATGATTGCATTAATAACTTATTAAATTAATGTTCAAGAATAATGGAAATAATAAAGAGATCAGTAATTATATGATTGCATGAGGTGAATTTGATTATGAATAAATGTAATTAGCAGCTTATGTAATGGGATAGAACTAATTTGATACTATTGAAAATAGTATTGAACAAAATTAAATATGAATGAAAATTATTATTAAAAATGCGTAGAATAACTATTGTGAAAATTTAATACCTACGTAATTTTGTTTAAAAAATTTAAATTTATAATTAATTTCCCAAGACTTTCCTTTTAATAAACTAAAGGGGGTCCTGTTAAGTCAGTTTAACTTAAGACTGATTGACTTATGGAGAAAATTTAAATTTTACCTATAAATCTAAGTGTGAATTAGAATTTAAAAATAAATAACAGATCAATCAGTCAGATTAAGTCAAAAATTAAAAAGTAAATCCTTTTTAGTAGGGATCCGATTAAATGTCAGCGTGATATTTAGAAATCGAGGCTTAACTCTTTAAAATCAAGTTACTTTTGATTTAAATCTAATGAAATCTACTTTTATTGCTTATTTCTCAATAAAGCTGGAAAAGAATTAAAAACACTCAAATCATTTACTAGGAAAATGTAAAATTTATAAGATAATTTCCAAAACTAGCTAAGTTAAAAAGCATAATCGTATTTATCCTTGATAAATTTTAGTTATAGATAGGCAGATTCTAAGTAATAAACAAAGAAAGAATGAAAGAAATAAGTGCTTTGGATCTACAAAGAAAAATTAATTTGAGCTATTTTATTTAATACAAAAACAGAATTTTTAGATTTCTATTCAATTATTAATAAATTTGTATGTGAATGCAAAATTATCTGTGAAAATGGTAGATAATTTATTGATTTTTAAAATGTTTTCATGCTTAAAGCAGACAAAGTTTTTTTATGTAAATGAAAGAAAAAATAGCTCAGTTTTGTGAAATATTTTTAAATTTTGAGATATTTTAAGTGCTTACAGTATCTTCGATTGAATGCTTTTAAAATGATTAATTTAATGTTTCCAATTGATTTTTTTTAAAAGAATAGATGATAACTCATAATATAGATTTCTGTTATGCTAGAAAACTCATTTATAAATTATTGATTACAATAAATTCATTTTCAAGTTAAGGACTTATTTACAAACTAAAGTTAATAAATAATATTTATCAAACTAGCAAATATTTAAATATTTATCTACTCTTCTAATTTCTAAAGAAATAATAGAAAACTATTAAAATAAATGCAGAATATCATTTATTTTACATATTTAATATCAAATAAATAGAATTATCCCCTATAATTTAGTTTTGCTTTGTTATTTTTGAAGTATCATACAATCCAACTAATATTTCTGTTGACTCAGAAAAAAAGCTAGATAAAAGCTATTACTTAAAAATTAAAGACCAGTGAGAGTGAGTGAGTGAGCGAGTGATTAATTAGTAAATAATATAGATTATTTTAGCTAGTTGATTTAAGTAGAAAAATAGATAGACTAGACTAAAATTAATTTTCAATAACAGTCTATCTATACTTTTGTTTTCTTTATTTACTTATTTTAATTAATAGGTCAGCACTAGTTATTTTGGCAAACTGCAATTAATTTGTATTATGCAAAATATGTCTTAATTATTATCTAGATCTTATATCTTTTATCGTTAAACCTTCAACACTAACTATGAAAAAAATACTAATCGAATTGAGTAAATCAGTGTTAGGCCAGTTTTTATGCTGCTAAAAGAGATTTAAATTTAGTAAAATAGAGAAGAAGTTAAATCTTAATAGATAAGAAATAATAATAATAGGTCATACGAGATATAGAGAGAATAAGAAAGAACAGAGAAGGGAGGGTATTTATTTGTAATTGCATTAGTAATGCTTTGATTATATTATAGGTAGGTAGTATTGAAACATGGGATGAATATTATAATTTACATTTAATAATATTATTAATAAATATTTTATTTAAATTTTAGATTTGGATGAGTTTATTATACTATAAAGTTATTTGGTTAGTTGGTTTGTTGTTGTTTGTTTTTATCTACAAATCTTATTTAAATATTAAATTATTTGTTGAATAACTGGGGTATATTAATATATATATCCTTAGTCAATTCAATCAAACTCAGACAGTGGGAAGGTAGATAGGTTGGGAAGTAGAGCAGGAAGATTGCTTGGTGCAAGGTTGAGAAATGATTCCAGTTAAAGCCTTGTTGAAGTACATGTCAACTGCAAAGAGCATTTGTTAACCATTGACCTTCTTGCATTGTAAGAAAACAGGACCTCCGAAACCAGATTCCAAAGCACTTTAGACTTATTAGACAGTGTAAGATTAGCTGTTAGAGGGAACGATGTTCTTAGCAGCTAAAGCAGAAATGGGATTGTATTTTTTGTGTAAGTCAGTAGCAGCAGTGAAGTATTAGTTTTAGTCATTACCGTAACAAGTACCGTGCTTGGTCCATTCATGATCCAAGAAAGTTTAGGTGCTTGAGTAGAGACCAACCCAGTAGCTATTCATGTAGGTCTTGGTGGGTTAGCTGATGTTAGAGAAAGAGAAGTGGGTGTTACCACAGTCTTGAGGATAGCTGCATTGATTGCTTTCCAAACCAGAGGGCCAGAGACCGTGGAGGTTGAAGTTCTTGGAGTCAAAGTTACCCATATCTTAAGGAGTGCACTTGTTGACCTTGCAAACAGTACCAGGCCATTCTCTTTCAAAGGCGAAGTAAGTGTAAGATCCTTAGACACCTGCACCTCCAGTGACCTTGGTGTTCTTTTAGAGGTTATTTGAAGTGGAGTTCAACTAGAAAGCGAAGAGAGTGCCAGTAGCAACTAAGGTGGCAAGTAAAGCGATAATAATAGTTTTGCTCATTATGATTTAATGTAGAAGATAATTTGTGTTTTTTATTAAGATTTATTTTATTTATTTGTTTGCTTTTTTAATCATTATCAAGTTTTCAATTATCCAAAATTTAAATAAATCCAATAACCCCCACCTCGGTCCCCTTTTTTTAATCAATCAATCAATGATTCATTGAATGCTAGCAAATCCTATTTCTGGAAATTAATTAAAAAGGGGGCCCAATAAATAAATAAATAAAACAAACAATTAATTAATTAATTCATAAAAAAAACTGATCATGAATTCTGAATGAAAATTTTACTATGAACATTCTTGCTTGATTGTATAAGCCTCTGTTTGACTTACACCCAAAATTCATTAAATTAATAATTTTAAAACAGCAAATAAATTAGACAATTTCATTCATTCAAAATGATAAATTTATAAACAAAATAAAAAGCTTCTTTTTCATTTCGGAATAAATTTATGCCAATAGAAAGATCAATGTAAATTAGTAAACGACGGCTGCTTATTTTTCATTGAATTCATCCAAATTATAAATAAATCAACCAATCAATCAAGAATCCATTCATAAACTAATAATTAAACACGCTTTTATATTTTATTTATTTATTAAATTGATGAAAGGTGGGGGTACTTATTTATTATGAATAAAATTATGTGAATGAGACCATGATATTGAATGTAATGTAGTTGAATTGTTTTAAGCCAACATTAACTGCTTATTATTTGTTCTATATTTTTATTTCTTTACAAAAGTAGCTAAAATATTCATTTTTAACAATAAATATGTTTTTGACTTCATATCTAAAATACTATCAATAAATAAAAATTAAAAAGGCAGATTAGGTTAAATGCAAGCAAATGAACTCAATAATAGTCTTTCTAATCAAATATCCTTTTCTTAAGGCAGCCAAATTAAAAATTTTATTTGATCAATGATTCTTTATATTTTTATCTTAATTTCTCTTTAGTAATTCACCCCTAATCAGCAAATAAGCTCTGAAGCTTACATATTTTGTTAGCTTTGTAATTTCTTATTTAGTCTTTAATTTAATGACTAAATCAGCAAATTTATCAAATTAAATAGGAAGACGATAAGATATTAGATTAGCTAAAAATGTCTTATCAAAAATTGTATTTTCTCCTATTCCTTTTTTATCTTCATGTTTAATAAAAAGCATTGGGTAAAAATATCTTTATTTTAAAGAAAATCTTATTTTTAACTTACTTTTTGATTCTCTCTTTAAAGAGAAATTTGGCTTTTCTAGTTAATATCTTTATGTAATTTACAAGGATAAATTCTAAATAATCGAAATCAATTCAGGTTCAAAATACAATTTTTATGCCTTAGTTACCTTTATACTTAAATATAAAAGAAAAGCTCTAAAAACCTGTAAAATATTTTACAAAATACATTTTTAAAAAACAGAATATTTAAAAAGTAAAATCCTTTGAGTATTGTTTGGGTTTTAATAGCAAATTTTCCTTACACAAATTTTCCTAAATTCTTTCTTTCTTTATTTCTTTTTAACTATTTTAAGTCCTTATAGAAACCTTTAAATCGAAATTTGAAAAACTCTTAAATCTATTTCGGAGGGTAAAACCAATTGTTATTTTCTCTTTTACAAAATTCAACAAGGCTTAATGAGAGTAGAATTTTATTTAAATTTAAAAAGTAAAAAAGAATTAAATTGGCGCAAAGTTATAAAAAAAAAAAAAATAATCCAAGGTGTAAATATTGATGGCTTTGATTTTAAAACAAATATTACTGCAATTTATAATTCATACTAACAAAAAGTATTGATTTATTTATTTATTTACTTTCTTTCTGTTTTAGTTAATATTATATTTTCATTTCCTATTTAATATTTATTATTTTTCGTCAAAATGATATGAATTCGAAATTTCCACCACATTCATGTCTATGTTCGTAAAGTTTGAGTTAGGGCATTATCTAGCCAGCAAACTCACTATACAAAGTAGTGTTGAAATTAGGGTTTCCTTCTTAGTCTCCTGTCCAAATTAAAGGGTAGTAATTTATTGGATACTACTATTCTGCTGAATTGCAAGATTGTGAATCTCCAAATAGATGAGTCCATTCATAAAAATTAGTTTAAACTCCAAAATCTTGCAAATATGTCAACTACAACATGTTGATGATGTCTGTAAAGAAATTACAGTTAAAGTTGTAATTCTGGCCTCTCCATTGCATGCAACCTTTCTAAGGAGAGTCGAATTTAACTACAATATTCTTTCTTAAATACATGTCAAATTTCATTCTATTCGAATCATTTATTGTTTGATTTGTGTAAATGGGAATGTTGTAAAAGAAATTTTGCATTATCTTATTAAGATAAAGAGTTGTATTTTACATGGTGGGGCATATTGAAAAAGATAAATCTATCACTTCGTAGCCAGCAGCAACAGCATTGTAATAATTTTCGAAGAAAGAAGGGTTTGGAGCATTATTCTCAAATGCTGAAATTACAATGTAATCCTTATATCCCTTTGCTCTAAGGCAGCTAAATTGTGACTATGAAGTCCTCTAAGAAACTGCAACTCCCCTGTTAGGAAACACTCTGCTATGAGCGTCTGATGCTTCTCCTTGCTCTGCTATTAAAAAGGACAAAAATACAACAGCAGTGAAAAACCTTGCTAATACTTTAATCATCTCAACTAAAAAAGAATTTATTTTGTAATAAGAGTAGATTTTGAATATTTGCTAATAATCGATCGAAAGAAAGAAGAACTCATTCATTCATCGACTTTCACCAATTAAAAAAATATTATAGTATAAAAAATTCTATATATATTAAAATCACAGTCCAACAAATTTCCTACTACAAATAGGAACTAATTTGTTTATTGATCGAACAAGTCGATAGCTTTGAAAATAACAAAGCAAAAAGTACAAATAATTCTCAAATATTTAAAATAAAACAATATCTATCTCAATAAAAAATAATAAAGGCTTTCCTTTTATTTAAGCCTTTTGCAATTAGAAAAAATATTAACTTCTCATATCTTAAAAAACTCTTTAACAGTTCTCCTATAAAAATTGATAATAAATTTTAAATATCAACAAAAAACTAATAAACACCTAAATATAATCTATCTAAATTAATTGATAAATAATAAGATTTATATTCTTAATAAGCAGTAAATTTATTTTAAAAAGTTAAAGAATCTATATAAAAAATAGTGATTTTAATAAGCTGAAAAAAAATTAATATATTTATATAGTAAAAGAAATATGTTACACACTTTAAGTTGATTGAAAACAAAATATTATTTTTGTGGATATTTCACTTAAAAAATTTGAAACAAAAATAATTAACTAAAATTCAGTATTTAGAATCTTTAATGACAATTACTACTGCTTTTAATATTTTGTTTCAAAAATACAAAATATTCTTTAAATTAAATAAATTAGTTCATTAGTTATATAATGAATTAGCCATTAGGATTTTCTTTGAAACAAATTTTAAATTGATATTTTTCTTCTGTAATTTTTTTTTTCAAATAGTTAGTTGATGTAATAAGTGTCTTAATATGATATTTAAATTATATTTAAAAAAATTAAAAGAACTTCATTAATAGTTAATCTATTCATATATTTAAAACAGTTAAAGTAAAAATAGCTTTCAACAATTTTTTGAATTTTCATTTATCTTTTGTTCAAGTTTTTTAAAAATATGTAAACTAATTCAAAAATAAAATTTGTATTTAAATTACATTAGAGAAGAAATATTCATGTTACAATTAGACTTTTAAATCTTAGATAAAAGAAAATCGTAAATTTTTGTAAAGGATCATAATCCCCTAATTTATATATAAAGTTAAACTATTAATAAATTGCAGAGCACTAAAATTCAAATAAACTACCTATTTATTCTATACATTTAAATAAGCTTTCTTCTGATTACTTTATAATATTTAAAATGTTTTTTGATTTACCTAAATTTAATCTGTAACAATAATTATAAAAAAGTAAAGAAATTCTTTCAGTATTTAAATTTTAAATTTAAGGTAAGATTACCAAAACAATTACTTAAAATTTAACAATTATATTAACGAAAAACTCGATTTCTCTATGACTATATACTTAAATATTTTATTTATGCTTCTTACCTAAAGTAGCAAGCATTATTTAAAATTTTTAACTAATTGTTTTGTGTATTTAAATGTCTTAAAATTTCAATCATTTCAAATAAAAAAAGAAAGAAACTGATAGGATTTTTTTTATAAATCTAAAAAAGCTGTATGATAACATCTATGTTTTTGTATTTGTAATTATAGAAATATTATATTATTTATTTAAAATTTATATATTTTGATTTAGTAATCAAATGAAATAGGATTTTAATTGTATTTAAATTAATAGAAATATTTATAAATATTTTGCTAAAAGATAAAATATTATGAAAATTATAGTGATTAATGAATTTATAATCATTCACAAAAAAACACACTTGTAACTTTATACTCATGGAAAAATTAAATACCTTTTACAGTATTAAATTTCGCTTTAAAAATCAAATTTTCTTTTCAATTTTATACCTATCATCATTACAATTATTTACAAGCAAGTAAGGAGATATCTATCAATAAAAAATACTTACTTCCTCAAATATTTTTCTTTTTTTGAACTCATAAAATTTCTATGAACTATGAAATCTTTTATCATTCTTATTTTTTCATTTATTGCTAATTAATACTTTAGTTTTATGTAAATTTATTCTTTATCAATTAAAATATATTAAGTAAATATAAAATTGAGTAGAATGTTTATTTATTATTATCAAGAATAAAAAATTAAAATTTTTTTGTTTATTAAGTAAATGATAAAGCAAATTATTTTCTCCTTTTCATTTTTTATTATTGTAATGCTTTCTTTAAATTTTTAATATAGACACTAAAATAAATTAATTACATTTAATCTATCTATCTAATTTGCTTAAAATATTTATATGTAAATCATTTAAAATATTGCAAATATTTTACTGTAAAGTATTTAGCTTGTTACACTTTTTTTTTAAGTGCAAAAATTCATTTTAGAGCACATTTATATAATGAATACCCTTACAATACAATTTTACACCAATAAGTAAAGCTATATTTATTAAAATATTACTAATACAATAGGTTCTAGTATAATTTTATACAATCAGCTCAACATATTTCTACTTACACCTGCTTAATTTTGTCTTTAAATTAGTCTTTTACAAAAATTATAACCCTTAATATTTTTAAGTTTAAACTAAATTAAAATTATTTAAATTCATTTAATTTTAAAATTTATGCTATTTTAAAATAAAAATAAGATTTAATTTGAATGAAATACATTGAAAAAAACATAGAAGAAATGTATTTTGATATTATTAGATATTTAGCCGAAGCTATTTTATGTATAAATTTACAGAGATTTATTTGACCAAATACATTTTTTCTTTAATAAATTGATTTTTTGCATGCAATAATTATTAAAGTGAAAATGATGAATATCGAAATGAAAACTAGAGATTGAAGAAAATTTTCTATATGTTTGAATTGATTGTTGCAAAAAATTAGAATTAAAGTTGTTAAGCAAACTATAAATTTTGAGTGATTAGTGTGATTATGATGAAAAGTTAAAGATTAGCTACAAGAAGAATAAATTGATAGAAATATTTATGAATTTATTGCGTAGAAGATTGTTAGAAAGATATGCGCTTGTTACGAAATATAAATTATATACATATAGTAAGTAATACAAATTTCTTAAAAGTAATTAAGATCATTTTTCTAGTTTTTTATCAATCACTCTTGTTGGATGGCAGAATCGTCTTATTTGGAGAAATCTTCCATTTTATTAAGTTGATCGTTTGCTAATTACCCGCCTTCCTTTAATTATTCTTCTTATTCAAGACTTTAAACATCAAATCCGTTGCGAGACAAAATATCATTTATTTTATTTTTTAAGAATGCCTTTTCATTGTTTAAAAAGCGAATTTCCTCATTTGACTTTTCGAATTCGTTTAAAACTTTTTGGTGTTCCTTTTTATTTTTTTGTTTATATTTAAGAATTTGATACTTGTAAATAGAAAGCTATGTTTAAAATCATTTTACTTGAAGTAGAAGAGCGTATTTTTTTTTCAATTTTCTGTATCTTTCTTCGTAATCATTGGGAAGATTGCTAACTACTGCTCCTGAAGTCTATAATAATAGTTAAAAATAATTGCTGCTTAACACTAATGCTATGCTAAAATAGTGAAATTTACGCTTTGTTGTGCGTTTTAATCCATTTTATGTTCTTTTAAGATCTGACTTTGCTAAGATTTGATAAAGATAAGACAATTATAAGTGAATGAATGTGCAGTTATTTATTATGTAATTTTATAAAGTTTTAACAAATACAAACAAAAGAAGCAATTTTTATATTTTATTCAAAATAAAATGCAAGAAGCTTTGCAAACAAATTATATCAAATTTTTAAAACGCTAGCTAGCTAATATGAAAGTTTTGATTTAATCCCTTATATAAATGATAATTTATATATTTTGCACTTTAGACCCTCCCTTCCATTTTTTTATTAAAAAATAAGTGATACAATTTAACATCACTAATATTAGTAAAATTATGTAAAAAGCTTGAATTTTTACTAAGAAATTGAAGCTTTCTCTTCAAAATTTATTAGTATGATATTAATTTTAATATGTCACATTGACTTTAATTTTCTTAAAAAGTGAAATAATATCTCATAAATCTCTATTAAATATTTTAAATGATGTAATATACCAGATTTTAGTTAAGCAAACGTTAAGATTGGTGGCTTTACTTAATATTTGCCTTTCCTATTAACTTTTTAAAAATCAACATCTCACAAACTCCATCAAAAAAATAAACCTCAAATTCAATTTATCAAAAATAGAATTTATATTTAGATTTAATCTTATTGTTTTATTTCAATATATACTAAAAAAGTATTTATCAATTATATTGTTTGAATAAGCTTCAATTTATCAAAAATACTTTGGAGAAAAAAAAAGATTTGATAATTGAAGAATTTTCATCTCAAATTAAAAACTTTGATTAATTTAATAAATTTTAGTAAAAATTTAAAAGTAAAAAAAATAAATACATTTAAAATATTAATTAATATTTAATTTATTTAATTATTTATTTGTTGTTTAATCAAATATTTTTTGAAATTAAATGAAATATTATCACAATAATTAAATTAGTTAATTTATTTAGCTACAGTTTATATATTTTATCACATATACAGCTGCTGCCTGCAAATAAAAAACTGCTTGAATTTAATTTTAGATCTTTACATAATTTAAATATAGTAATTATTAGAATTTTGGGGATTAATGGTAGATAGGTAGGTATGTATGTATGTGTGTATGTAGGTATGTAATCTTATTGGTTATTTAGTTAGTTAGTCAGCTTGCTTGATTTGATACTAAGCAGCTTTCTAGGAAAAAATAAATCTTGTCTTGATTAGTAGATAGCATCTGTTTTTATATAGAAAGAAAGACACTTTCCTATGAAGAAATTGTTAGAATAACTAAAAAAAATGGTAAATAATAAATGATTATTATTTTTGTTTGTTTAAATGTTATTGAAACAAGTGGTAAAATTTTTCACTCAAATTTTCTTTTTAATAGCTGAAGTCGCAGTTGAATTTCCTTTTGGGATTCCACTTGAATTTATAGTTGTTGGAGATTTAAAATCTTAACCATTATTTGATTATGCTTTTGCTCCAACTGTCAACTATTTAGTTAACGAAGGTAATGTAGTAGTTGTAGATCCAGTTGTGATAGAAGATTTTTATTCAAAGCTACTTCTTTTTATTTACTTTCTTCTATTTTAATAATAAAAATATATCAATTAATCATTTTTATATTCTGCTTTTAATGTTTTTATTTCAAAAATTTATATTAAAATATTTTCAATATTTCGAAATTTCATTTATTTAAAATAATTAAATTTAAATTTATAAACAAACTTCTTGAAAAAATATTCTAAACAAATAAATTTGCTTAATTTCTAAAATTAGTTGTTGATTGTTTTAAAAAATATTTGAGTATTAAACAAACTTAAAGCTTTTGCTTTGAAAATCGGATTTTAGAGAAATTAATTAATTAATAACAAGGTATTTATTAAATAAAATTAAAAGTAAAAAAAATATTTTTTATGTATTTAAATTGTTACACTTAGGTGGTAGCTGTTACACTAGAAGTGGTTGTCGTAGTCGTAACACTTGAATCTTTTTTTAGAGATGAGGAGCTATATAAAGATGTAGTGGTGGTAGTTGTATTAGTGATAACTGAATTAGAGTGATTTATTTTTAGTGAAGTAAGTGAGCTGGTATTGTGAGATTATAAGGATAATTTTGACTTTATCCCTGGTTAATTAGTTATACTAGGGGACATATTTATACGAGCAGAATATCTCTTTTTGTAATTGTGGTTAAAATTATTGCTGGATAACTCAGATCTGTATATTAGATCATAGTCATCTTTGTTTGTTTTACTATTTTCTTCTCTTTCCTTTAATTCTAATGCTATCAATCTCTCTTCATTTTTCTTTCTTTCTTCGTCTTATTTTTCAATTTACTTTTGAACTTCTTCACTTTCAAAATCTATATCTTCTATTTCTTATATAACTTTTTCCATTAGCTATTTTTAAAATAAAATTATTTTCATTTTAAAACATTTTAAATAAATTTCTTTTTAATTTCTAACTCAAACTTCCCTCCCCCAATTATATTTTTCTAAAATGTGCTTATTAATTTACTAAGCAACCTAAATTTACTTTTATTGATTGCTAAGCTAAATAACAAATTAAAATTAAGGTTTTAATAGATTTTTTATATGCTTTTGTCATAAATTAAATTGTTTTTTTGTTTTAAAAAGTAAAATAATTACTAAACTTAATTCTTTATCTTTTTTATTTTATAATTGAGAGATTGTTTTTTCGAATTTATCAACTATATCTTCTGATTCTTCATCTTCTTCATTAAGCATATATCTTATTTTTGGGAGAGCTTTAGCTAACCTCATTTTTACTTCGCGTATTTGATCAGACGCCAGCTCTAACACACAAAACAGTTTATTTTTTTTAAAATAGTCTCTAGAAAAGTTTTGAGTTGCCTATTCTACAAAATATATGAAACTAATTCTTTACTAGAATGACTTAGACTTAAAAAAGTTATTTATCATTTCAGTAATTAACTCCTTTGACTTGTTGATATAATGGTTAGAGCAAATAAATTTAATTAATACACCTGCAGCCTAATATCTCACTTCATTAGGATCCTTCCTTAAATTTTCCAAAACCATGGGAATAAATTATTTATAAAATTTGTTCATATTGAATAACTGCAAGCAGCTTTTATTAATAATAATAAAATTATTTAATAAATTAATAATTTTGCAGTGCTTTGAAATATTATTTCTTATTTCAATTAAAAAATCATTTTCATTATTAAAATTTGATTTGCTGGATTAAATTCTTTTTTTTGCAAAACTTTTTTTTTAATTTATTTTTGGCTATTCAAAAAATCACAGAACAAAATGTGTTTTTATAAATTTGTTAATTTACTTTTGTAATTTTTCTAAAAAGAGAGCTTTTATTCTCCAAGAGTGTCTATGCTCTTGGTCTATATAAAATTGTAATAAGATAGTCATGTAAGCATCTTCTTGCTAAATATTTATATTGGAAATAAATATTTTAATAAATCATTTAAAAATATTTATTTACATTATTTTTTTATTCCTCTTGATTATCATCTTGGTCATCAGCCTTTTTTGTGTCTTATCTGATGAAGTTTTTCATAGTGACATCGATGTTTTAAACTATTCTCAAAATTATTGCACTATCATTTTCTTTAATTAACTCCTTGAAAATTGGAAGCAAATGCTTCTATAGATCTTCAAATGTAACTAACCCAGCAACTTCATGAAAGGATGAAATTAATTTATATCTAACTTCTTTGGAATCATCTCTTAGAATTTAATTGATATAGTTATTTTTTAGCTTCTCAAAAGTTGTTTTAGAATCTGTTAAGTGTAGGATAGCAGGAAAGTTATAAGCAAAGTTAATTCTCAGCTTAACATTCTTTGAAGAACCGTATTCCTTTTTTTAATGAAAGATAATTAAATAAAATTAAAATTTCTATAAAATTACCTTGAATGTATTGATTATTGCTTAAACACTTTATTGATTTTTGCATAAAAACTATTCAAGCTAATTAAAAATCTATCCTATCATGCTAGACATTTAAATTTGAATTTCTTCTTTGGGACTTTACAATAATTCCATAAATATTTTGCACATTCTATTTTTTTACTCCTCTGCAGAGAGATATTGGGTAATGTTAAAAATAAGTTCTATACCAGCACACTTAACATTAATCTCTGAGTCATAAACCAATTAGAGTATCTAATAATTAAAAAAATAATCATTAGAATATCGTTATTTGCTAAATTTGTCAAAAGCATACTTTATCTAACAAATGCATTTCGATAGAATCTGTTGCTATATACTTGCAAATCTTTTATATGACTTCTTTAGCCATTACTTTTCTAACTTCGATGTCATGATCTAGGCATAATATTCTTGACCTTTCAAATAAAGTTCCTTTTATTTTATCCTTCCTAACCTATTCATTTAAGTGAATTAATAAGGATGAACTAAATCAAAATGCTAATAAATCTTTTATGAAAATTGATTTTATTCATTTAATTATCATCTAGTAAATATTTAATTATTTCTCACAGAAATTAAAAAATATTTTTATTAAAACTTTTATCTACAAAAATAAACATAGAACAAGTAGCCTTTATTTTAAAGCTAAAAAAGGATAGGAAATAAAAACTTACATCTGCTACAAATCCTATCATTCTTCCTGAAATGTATCTGCTAACTGCTGGCTAAGACGAGTCACTTAGATAAAGGATAATTTTATTCGTTTCATCTTCGATCAAATTATATGGCAATATTTTTAGTAATTCCTATTTTAATTTAATGATTAACTTGGTTGGTGCTTTGTTTGAAATGAAATTTGATTATTTTATCGAAACGCTACAATATTTGTCTTATAAAATCATGAATTTATACAATTTATTAAGATTTAATAATTTATGTTACCCTAAAAACTAGCACCCAACTGTCTAATACTGGTTAACTCCATATTTTAAGCATTATCAAAGTCAGATTATAAATTTGCTTCATTTGGTCTTTATCTAAAAACTATATTTTTTTTTATAATTATATCAATTTTAATATGAAACTTTCCATGTTCCTTAGAGCAAAAAAATTGGCTATTCGATAACATACATGATATTTAAAAAATTTCTATATCTACATGCAGCTCTTAATGAAAATTTGCCAAATTATTCTAACGAGTTTTGAATTAACTCATCGCATAAAAAAAAGTTAATTCATATGAAGAATTTACTCTCATTTCTAAGGCCTTAACTAAACTATTCGCTGCCTCTATCTATAATTCTTCGTCTTAATTTTAGATATCTTCCTATTTTAAACCATTTTGATTGAATTTCAAATTGCATTTCATGAGTTTAAATAAAATTACTGAGATGATTGGAAACAAAATCTGAAATGCATCTTACTCCTACAAAATTCTATGCAATCTTGAGTAAATCTATTTTAAATATGGAAAAAATTGCAAACAGAGAATATTCGACAGCTAATAATTCTGCCTTTAAAGCAGTTTTCAGCCCTAAACGGATTCAATTTATTTAAAATATAAGAAATTTACTGCCCATTTTTGAAGATGCTATCCCTTTGTTAAAATTTAAAATGATCTCTTTGTCTCGCCCAAGTCCTCCTCTAATGTGAGTCGCTTTAACTCTTCTTCTGTCTTAATAAAAAAAGATTATCATTTCAACCATACCTTTTAGTTATTACTTTAGTAGATTACTTGTACTCCTGTTCAGAATAAATATCGTTGAACGACATTTTTCTTTGTCACTATCTAACTAATATAAGTAAGTAAGTATGTGTGTGTGTATTTGTTATATATAAATTCCTTAGTAATAACTTCCTTTTACTTTTTATTTAAAATCAATACAATTTTTATTCGCTCAAAACAAAAAATAATCAATCAAAAATATAATATATTGAATTGATCAATAATTCAATCAAATTAATACTAATTCCTTTAATCTATTCATAAATATAAACATTCATTCATTCATCAATTATTAATTAAATTATCACTTAATAATCATCTACCATATAATTAATTCCATAATAAAGGTTTTTATTCATTGATATATTGTTTCTTTAAAACCTTAAGTTAGCTACTTAAGTTATAAAAAAATAGTAACAAATTCAAAAAGAGAAATAGACTTAAATCAGGGCAAAATATTTATTTTTAATAATTATTCCAATATATTTAAATAATATTTATAAAATGTTAATGATAAATACATTCTAATTTACTGATTTAATTTTTTTTTTTTTTGAGTAGCTGTTATTGTTTGTTTATAGCAATTAATTGTAATTTAAAATATGAATTATTAATTTTTTGATTAATTTAGGTAATCAGTTATTACTTAAATTCATTCTAGTTTACTTTTTTAAGTATTTTTTTCTAATCATATGTGAATTTTTAAAAAAATGAAGTTTTTTCTATTAAATCTAATCAACGCTTGAAATCAAATATTAGAATTATTCATCTACTACTAATTTACCTGAAATATTTAATTTTAAATTATATAATTTGCTTTTTATATCTCAATAAAAGAAAATATTTATTCTAATTATCTATTTTAACTTTTTCTATTTTATAACTATAAAAATTTCAAATAAATTTAAATATCAAGTATAATATTAAATAATTGTACTCTTAATACTATTTTATTTATGTTAAAAGCTTTTTTCAAAGCTATTGAAATATTACAGAATAAAAAAAATCCTTTTTTTAAATCACCTACTTTAAACTTTTGATACAAGAATTTTAAGAAAAATATGTTATTAAAAAACAAATAACTTAGATTATATATGAAAAATATACTATTTAAAAAGAGATATGAATCCAAATTATAATTTAAATTTGCTCAATAAATAATAAAGCTCAACCCTAAAAGAAGAAATACCATCTAGAGTAAGTTAGAACTAGAAGTAGAAGTGCTATTTATATCAGGATTAATTGAGCTAGCTGATTTAGCTTAGTTGATTTTATTTTTAGTTAAGTCATGTATGATAAATTGTCCTATTTTTTTTTGAAAATAAGGGTACATTTCACTTTATTAAGATGAAGGGCATTTTTCTCCACAAGCAAGCAAATTTTTACATGCTTTGCTTATGCAACAACTATTTATGCAATCAGCTTTGTAAGCAGGATCGCATTTCGACTTTAAGCATTTAACTTCAGAACTTAAGAGTTTGAGGCATTTGTATTAATCTTATTCACCTTTGCATGCATTACCAATGCAGTTATTTATACAATTATATGATTCCTCGTTTGCTTGAACTAATATCAAGCAAAGAAATAAGGCCATAACTATTTTCATTTGACAAATAATTGAATTTATCTAATCTTCTAAATAAAGCAAACAAAAATTTGTTGTCTTTTATTAAATTTGTTTTATTAAATGATTTGATTATTGATAATAATAATTAGTTATTTAATAAATTATTATTTTGTTCCAGAAAGATTAAATCTATCTGATCTATAATATAATTCATTTATTTCTTACGTTTTTTATATTAATTAAAATTTTGTTTGGTGAAAATAAAAATAAATGTAAATTGACAAAATATTTTAATTTATTTTTATTAATAATTTGAATTCTAAATATTTATTAATTTTTTTATTAAGATATAGGCAAACCTAAAAATCATTTTTTTACTCAGAAGTAAGAATTTTAATTTTTTATAAGTATTTTTAAAATAATCTTAATTTTTTTTATATTAAATTTTTGGACACTATGTGCATAATTTTTGTGGTAATTTTAAGTTGGAAATTCTTTTACTCATATAATGTAAATGTGTGTACCAAATACCAAAATATCATTATTTTTTTCTTAAATTCTACTTATTTGCTAATAATTTTTTAAATATTGTTACATCATAAATTATTTTTTAAACAATAAATTTGACAAGTATAAATATAAGTTGATTAATATTAAACAAATTTTAAAATGAAAAGTTAATTAATAAATTTTTTATTTAAAACACATTAAATCAGACATTTTTAACTAGCTTAATAGCTAATGTGCTTTTTGTAGTAGACCTATGTCTCCACATTAATTTTTAATCTATTGAGACTGAGTATCTAAGAAGCTCTATTTTTGAGATACTTAGGCGGTCGTTTTTGTTTTATATTTCTATTTTCTAACGAAGATAAATATCTCTCAATTTAAATGCTGCAAAAAATATTATTTATATAATTATTGCTACTGAAATTATCATCATTAATGAGATTAAAATATTTCCTAGTACTTGAGTTAAACTTGGCTTGTTTATATTAATCATCACTGCAAAAATCGAAATTAGTATTAAGAAAAATATTTCATTTACTTGAAGAAAAGTCTAGCTAAATTTAGCAGTAAACACTTTTGTCTTAAAATTGAGGAAAATGAAGATTAATTAGAAGAAGCAAATTATCCATGTTGCATAAATTAAACTCTATTTACTATTGACTATTA
Organism: Tetrahymena malaccensis 436; assembly: GCA_000231845.2. Classification (NCBI taxonomy): domain Eukaryota; phylum Ciliophora; class Oligohymenophorea; order Hymenostomatida; family Tetrahymenidae; genus Tetrahymena; species Tetrahymena malaccensis. Next base: position 669,280 of record JH719974.1, read on the forward strand.
ATAGTGCATATATTATCTTCCTAATCTCAAATATGACAAAAAAGTATTTAGAATAAATACTTTCTCCATTAATACCATGACTTAATATTAGCACCTATGGTTCTTTTTACTCATTTTTATATATTTTAATTAATATAAAAATGAAAAAGAGAACATAAATAACTAAAAATATTCCTATAAAAACTAAATCAACCATTCTTTATGAAGAAATATTGCATTAGAGTAGTGTTATAAGAAAGAAATTGGAGCTGATCTAAATTAGAAATAAGAGCATATTCCATCTTACTATGTTTACATATTTTAATTCTTCTTTTGCTTTAATCTAATATAAATGAAAAGCTAGAGCAATCAAGAAAACAAGCATAATTATGCAAATTTAGATGAAGTTGTTTGTTGCAAAATAAAATTTATCATGAACAATTAGGTTTGATTACTATTAAGTTGGATATAAAGACCCTACAGATTATAATATCCTTTAATTACTATTATTTGCTTATGTATTTGAAGCTTATATCTTTTATTCTAGATATGAGTTTATGTTGAATAATGTAAATGAGCTAAAAATTGATGTGGTTGAGTTAAAAAATTAATTCTAATTTATATGAATATTTCCTAACATCTGCATCAATCCAAGGGAATACGACATTCCTGGAATTACCTGGCTAATTGAAGTAATAATCATAGTTGCAGCTTAAGCTAAATTTAAAGCTGACTATATTTCAACAGTCTTTTAAGATAATTAATCATTATACTAACAATCAGTATTCCCAGTTTCTGAAAAGTTTGATAAGCATTTACAAGTATTTTCGTTTGGGTCAAATTTTCTAGTGACTGAAGAACAAGTAAGACATTCGTTAGCAGAAGGCCCTGTGCAAGTTTAGCAACTTGAATCGCAACTTTTGTCATATTACTAAGCGCAGTTTTGTAAAGATGAACAAACAAGACATCCTTTTTTACAAGGCTAAGAACATTAATTATTTAGATCAGCATACATACTATTCTCGCAATAAACACATTTTCCATTCTAATTGAGAAAATATCCACTTTAGCATTTTGTACAGCCATTTTAATTACATTAAGTACAATTTTCAAAATTACATTTATTACATATCTATTATGTTGAAGGAAAGTTTGTTAAAAGGTAGTAACCATCTGGGCAATCGCAAGATAGTTATTGAGTATTATAAACAGAACCAACTATACAAGAATTGCATTAAGTTAATTGATTATTACAAGTATTGCAATTTTTTGCTTAGCATGTTGAGCAGACAAAAAATTAATTTTAATTACTATTTTGTTGCAAATTAGAACAGCCAGTATTTTATGGCTAGTATTAAAAACATTGATTGTTATAAAGGTAATAACTCAGTTAGCATTCTGTGCATTATTTTATATTATTAGTGCAGTTAAAGCAGTTTTAATCGCAATCAACACAAATTAGTGTTGTTTAATCGCAGTATATACCATTACTTTTAGGTTTTTGTGGGTAACAAACACCTTTGTACAGGTATTAATTAGAACAGGAAGTGCATATATTTAAAGTTACATCGCATTATTAACAAATAGTTTTGCATTACTAGCATTGAAAATTGTTTTGATCACAATATGTGTTGGGCGGTTATTAGCTAAAGCATTAATTATTAAAGAAATAAAAATTACTAACACAAGATGTACAATTTGTTTATAATCCTCCGGTACATGAATAACAATTTGTAGGACAATCATAGCAGGTATATGATTAGCAATAAGTAGATTATGGTTATTGGCTAAAGCATTGACCTATTTATTTAAATATATATTAATAAATTGATTTTATCTATCAAATTTTTATAAATATTAAAATGAAAGGAGTGGAAAAGTTTTGAAGAGAAATATCTATTAAATATTTTAAAGATCAAAAATAATTTTCTTAAAATGTTTTAATTAAAAAGATGGTACTATCTTTACCTTTATAGAGATATTATCCGACTTAGCAACTTAAGCAATTATTTATTGAATTTTAACAAGTCAAGCAGTTTGGACTGCATTTGTAACAAATGAAATTACTATCACAAAATGTTCCATATGGTTATGAGTTCAGGCATTAATTATTATAAAAATACTTATTGGAAGAACTTATGTCACATGAAGTACAAGAATTTGCATTACCAGGAGCAACGCACTCTTTACAACTCAAATCGCAAGTTTAGCAAATAAAACTACTATCGCAATATGTAGAATTTGGTTTTGACGATAAACATTAGTTATTGTAAAAATATTAATTTTAAGAACTTATATTACAAGAAGTACATGCATTAGGATTTGCAGCAGCACTGCATGATTAACAAGTAGAATCGCATTTTTAACAGCTATAAAAACTTTATCCACTAACTGTTTTAAGTGAACAATAAGTATTTGGAGGTTGTGTTGAGTCACAAGTATTTGTTGTAGGATTTAGATATTAATTATTATAACAGTCTGTACAAACACTAGGATTACCATCTTAGCATCCATAGCAATTAGAATTGCATTATTAGCAATAAGTTATAGAAGTTGAATATAAATTATAGGAGTTATTTGGATTTGTATTGTAATGGTGATCTACAGTATTGCAAGATTAAACACAAGTAAAATAAGTAGCATTTATAAATAAATAGTAATTTGTTTAACATTTAGTAAGAGATAAACCCATCCATATTGCATTAATCATATTCACATTATAACTATTCCAGGTGAAATAATTTAATTTTACTTATTTGTTTTAAGCCTCAGGATTCTATCCACTCAATAATTTCATACCAAAATACGTAGAACAAAGAAAACATCCTCCAGAGGAGATATCAAAGTCTTTCAATCCGAAAAATACTAAGGATTAATCAATTTAAGTACTCGAAGTCCATGTTACTGTATTAGAACCGCCAATATTTTAACCTTAGGTATCTGCAAGCGTTTGATATGAGTATAATTGTTGAAACATATCAGTGGATGAATTTTAATAGGCAATTATAAAATTAACATAAATTGTTTGCACATTTGAATTACTGAAAGATATTTAATAGTTCATATTATCAATTTTAGTAAGCGAATATTTTAAACGCATGTTACTAGAGCTTGATCCTTAAAATCCATAAATAAATCCTGCTATTTGTTAAATATTTTAACTTCCTGTTATAATGGTTGTAACTCCAGATTACAATTACTTTGACTGAACTTCAATGTTTGGGTCATCAATAGCTAAAATATTAAAACCTAACTAATCTAAGGTGCATCCTAAAGATGTAAGTCTATAACTCAAAGTTGATTGATTTATAGAGTTAGTTGTAATTTTAAATCCTTAAGAACTTGAGGTATCGCTATTATAGACGGTTAATGCATAAACTATTTTAGGCGTATTTTAAAATTTAGCTGATGAAAGATCAACTGAAAAGTCTTTATATGAATTAGAACTAATAGAAGAACTTGACCATACTTGCTATTCTTATTTTATAAAGATCCTATCAGATTGCGTAATGAGTTACTGTTAAATAGTTATTTATATGAGAATTAGTATAAAATATACAATGGTAAAAGGATTGTGTATTTAACTCATTTGCCTTAATTTAAAATGACTTTTAGTAGAATTTATATTTTAAGAAATAAATTAATAATAAATGAAAGTATTATTTATGTGATGAGGGTTAATCACTAGTAATTTTTTCTAAAAAAGCTAATTAAATTAAGATGGTGAAAATGTTTATTTTAAATTAATCAATAATTTGAAATGTAATTAGTTTTTAATGATAAAATATCAAACAAATCTGATAAAAAGCATAGACCCTTACAAAGTATGAATAATTTATATTAATCCTTATATTATTAATATCTAAACAATAAAAATGTGTGAGCAAAAAAATTCTTCAGTAAATAATTAAAAAATATGTAATTTAACAAATAAAACTAAAAAAGATTATTAAATGTATTATACTTCTCTTCTAAATATTTGCTTTCTATTACTTAATGAAGTAATTTATTTGAAAAATTAATTTCATCATTAGTCGTAACTTAACTCATTAGTTTTCATTATTTAAAACAAAAACAGGCAAAAAATGTAATATCTCTAATATTAAATTCCATATAATATAAATCTTCCTATTCTAAAATAGATCAAAAACCTTAGTTGTTATCGAAATTATTTTTTTAAATTATATTTATTTTGAGATATTTTCATATTAAAGTGATATTTTAATGAAAAAATAAGGTAAAGAAAATAATATGTTAATATAAAAAATTTCAGGATTAAACTAAAAAATAATATGTGTTATTAGGAATAGTTAAATTGTTTTTGATAAAAATTTATATTTAAATTACTATATGGATCATGTTATTTGTAGTAAAATGAGCATTTATCTTTAAAATTGAACAAATGAAATGTTTGGAAAATAAAAGAAATTTGATTGATATTTTTGTGGTGCTTATTTTTCATCTTAAAATAATCATGATATTTTGACTTTAAACAATAGAATTGAAAACCAATTAAATAGAATCACAAAAACCACATATTTATTACTATTCTAAGGTTACATTTATTTAAATCATCAAATTAATTTAGGTTTTTCTTTAAGTGATTTATTACAATAATATTTCATTGAAAATTGAGTTAATCACCCACATTCTATTTTTAATAATATTATAAAAAAATATCAAAATAATCTTATTTATTTAATTAATTTGATTTTTGTTTGAAATTTAACTAAAAGCTTAAAATTTATTTTAATTTATGTTTAAAAGACTTTCTTTCAAAAATTTATCTTAATAAAAATTAAATATCTATTATATTAAATCATTAGAAAATATAATTAAGGAATATATAAAAATAAATTCTTTGAAATGAATTTTAATTTTTTGCAAAAATTAATTAATGATTTTATTGATGAACTAAAATAAAATCAATTTTATTAATCTAAAAATATCTATTATTAAGCTTTAAGTACAAGATATGTTATTTAGATTAAATGATTGATTCTTTGGTATTTTGAAATTAATAAACCAATTTTATAAAAAATAAATATTTTAAAATCGAAAAATTACAATTAAACAATTTTTTTCAAATATACATTTTTTTACAATCATATTAATAAAGCAAGCAAAAACCAAACAAATCTTCATAAAGTCAACACCAAAAAGGATTATAAATTTTCTAATAAAATAATGATGTTAAAAAGAAAAGAGCTTACAGCTATTTTTATTATTACAATCTAAATAGTTGAGTGTAATGAAATTAATGCTTTATCTATTATAATTAGTTAAGCAAGGTTTAAATAACATAATATAAAGTTTTAACCATTTTAATAAATACATAAAAATAATGAATTTATTGAGCAACTTTTTTAAAATAATTTTTTTATAAGCATAAAGCAAATTATATAAATAATTTGATTAGATTTAAGAATAAGATTATTACATTCTACTTTAGCTATCTATACCTTCAATATATTAACAATCTCTATTACTATGTCATATGTAGAATTTATCAATATTTTAACTGCAAACATTAATATTATAGATTAAATTGAATCAGTCCAAAGTGCAACTCAGGTATTTACTGCATTCGTGATTTTTTTCTTAACATTAAATTGGCTGACTATAGTAATTACCATCATAAAAATATCTATCCAATTTTTATAGATCAATTAGTTGTTATTAATTTGATTTTATTTAATTTTTTAAATAATAATGATCAAAAAATATTAATCCTTATATTTAACAAATTTCTTCAATTATTTCTCTTTATTTAGAATAATTTGTTTTTTATTTGATCATTCATTATATTTAATTATAATTATTTGAAAAAAATATTTTGTTAAAGAGGAAATTTTATCCCAATAGATCAAATTTATATAATTTAAATAATTCTATGATATTTTTATCTAGTAGGTCTCCTTTAATGCGTATATCATTATTATAAAAAAGCTATTGTGAAAACAAAAATATTGTAGTTTCAAGCATACATTCGTTGGCTATGGTCTTCAAATTATATTTAAATAATTTGAAGTCAGTTATTATTCTTATTATTTATTAAATAAACTTAAAATATATGAAATAAAATTAGTAACATTATAGGTATTTTCTTTATATTTAAAATAAAAAATTTATAAATTGAGGACAACTAAAATCTAAAATATATTCTTTTGTTTTTTATCAATTACTAAATTGAGTATTTTATTTTTGTAATTAGTAATAATAAAGTTGATTTTAATATGCTAACTAACAATAATAAATTAATAAAAATCAGCATGTTGACCCTAGTATTTTTTTAATAAATAATTATGGATTTTTCTATTCTATTTAAATAACTGCATGGGTCTAATCAATTGATAGCTGCAGTTGGTATTAAAGAGAGAACTCCAGATAAATATGGCAAGCACTGATACAAGATTTTAAAAAAATTACTTGTAAATACTAAAAGATAAAATTAAAGAAACTTGTTAAAAATTTAATTATAAAAAATGACTGTTTAAATAAAAAATTATTTATTTCTTTGTTTTTCGAGCAAATTACTTTTTTATTTTCTTTTATTGATTAATTAGAAGCTAAAAATAAATATTTGTTTAATACCATTCAAAATATTTTTCCTACAAGGAATTAGTTTTTATAAATAAATCAATGTGAAACAATGGTTTTTCTTTAATTAAATTTTAATCCATTATTTAGGATTAGTTTTTTAAAAAGTTTTAAATAAATTTCACTTATTTATTTTGCAAGGTAAATTTAACTAAGTAAAAAATATTTAATAAATATTCCTTAATAGAAAACATAATGGGTTAGTGCTTAAAATTATGCTGTTAGCAAAGAGTTATTAGGATTCATTTATTTGGTGGAAGAAAGGTAGGTAAATTTACATTGACAAATAAGTGGAGAACTGGGCGAATACTTGATAAATCTAAATATACTATTAATTTTTTTGATTATGATGAGTTTTTATATTAGAATTGTTAATTTTAAGTTTGGACTTACCCTCTTGTCCAATAAATTTTTTTCTCTGTTTATTGGTAGAAAAATGATGCAATTATTTTATTATTAGACTCTTCATAACTGGAATAAACTAATCTAGTTTAAAACTACTTACACGAAAACATCTTATAAATAAATGAAATGAAGTCTCCTAAAAAAATTACAATTCTTATTTTAGCTAATAAAAGTGATATTTGTTAACACAACGTTTAAGAAATTTTAGAATGTGTTAATGCTAAACGACTTACTGATAGAATCAATTACAAATTAATGTATACAAATTGTTTTTCAGGAGAAGGGTTGAATGAAGCTTTATAATGGTTGATTTCTAATACTCAATATTGAATATTTAGACTGTCAAATATTTTCTGATGAGTTTTATCAAATACTCTAGATCTTATATTTTTAAAGAATAAGTAATTATTTGGAAAAAAAATACTCAAGTTTTTAAAATAAAGTTTACATCCAATATATAATTGTTTGAATTTGAATATTTGTCTAAATTACTAGAAAAAAACATAAAAGTATTTAATGAGTGAGTATATATTATCTCAGTTTTGTTCAATTTTTTTGAAAACTATAAAACAAAGAAATATATTGTCACAAAAATAAAATTTACAAAAACAATTAATAAATATTCCAATGGATTTAAATAATTACATATTTTCAATTTTAAAAAGATTAAATGGTTTGAATTTTACAAATAGATAATAAATATTTCAAAAGAAAATAGAATTTCATTCAATAAATATTTAAAAAAACTATTTTTAATCAACAAAACGAACCTTGAAAATTAAACAAAATCAAAACTTACCCCAAAAAATGATTGCTAAGGATAATAAAAAAGAATAATATGGCTCTAAGATAGTAAGATAAGTGGTGGAAATTATGTAATGGTGTAGTTGTTTAAAGAAAATTTCAATAGATATTTTTACACATTTTTTTCTAAAATAAAATATAAAGTCAAAAAATCTAAATGCTAGGTGATTAGTGTTGTTGGTGGGAATAATCAAAATTTTATATAGTGAGGATTGAGGATTTTAGAATAACTCTCATAAATTCCAATAATTGCTTCATCAATAATATCCCTTTGAGTTAAAACAAGAATTATCAAGTGTAGGTAGCTTTTTTAAAATTAAAATAGTTATGTTAACTATGAATCTCTTCATTATAATAGTGAGTTTGCTAAGGTTATCAATCAATCAGCTATATTTTAAGGGCTCTATGGAGCGCTAAAATAATATAGTTAAATTAATAGTGGATAGACAAAAAGACATAAGAATATTCAAAAAATCTAAGAAGTCACCTAAGGTTAAAATTTTTCCCTCCCAGATTAGATGAGTTTCTCTCTTGAAATAAAGTAGGTGTGTAATTCTATATGCTTAATTATAATTTGCAATCTCAGTTTGTAGATTACTCGCTTAGTAAGGATTTGATGAAAGACCCTCAGTATAAAGTATGCATAATATATATTTATTATGCGATACAGAATCAGTCAAAAATTATTCTAAAGCATCAAAATATAAAATATTTGATGACAAAATAATTTAACAAGTTTAAGAATTCTTAAATGAAAATTCAAAAACGAGCTTAGGATAAAAAGGTAAGGAATTTGACATACCTTATTTGCTGCATATATAATTGTAAAAGAAGAACTAAATATGAAGTTATTTATAATTGAAATGTATTAACAACTCATAGAAGACGATGTGGTAGAAGATTAAAATTTGCATAGTAATTAATTGTAATTTTAAATAACAAGAATTATGAAATTCATTATTTTTTTTGGTGAAACAACCCTCCTTAAATCAAAATATTTGCACTAATAAAATAAATTGTCTTTTTATTCACCTAATTTCAGCATTTTATTTTTAATATAATGCAAAATAAATTTGATTTTTATAAACAGTTCTATTATATGCTACTTAGTAAATTTTATTTGATTTTATCAAAAAGGATTAAATATTCTAAATAATATTTCTTAGTACTTAAAAAATAAATTTTTGTTAATAGATACAAATATTATTTCTCTTAATCAAAATGGAACTAAATAACATACAAGAAAAGTTTGTGTAACTTAATATTTAAAATTAGGATAACTTTAAACTGAAATTTTAAAGGAATTACAGATCTTAAATATTTCATTATCTATTTTTTTTAAATTTACAAAATTTAATCTTACATATCTATTTTAAAGTTAACTATATAAATCTGCATTTTTATATATTTATAGCTAAAAAATGAGAGAAGGATTTTTTATTTAATTATCTTTCTATAAAAAAATAAAAGCGTTAGTACAATAGAACGAAATATTTTTAAAAAATGTCTTTTTTTGGATTTGATGAAATGTAATCAACACTCTCAAGAACTTGCAAATGTTTAATAATATGCAAGAAATAAAACAAAATTTCTTTTAAGCAACTTAGTTAACGAAGTTCTAAATGAATATTAATTACCACTTAAAAAAATACAAATTTGTATAATTTAAATATATAATTATTTTATAACTCTTTCAACTAAATATTATCAATACAAAATTCATTATTTTTTTTTGTGAGTATTACAATATTAAATATCGCAATATATTATTAGATTATTTATATGATTAAAAAATGTTTTATTTAGGAATTTAAAAAAATCTATAATTAATATATTGGTTAGAGTTGTATTTTGTTGTTTATTTTTTATATTTTCTAGATAAGAAAATCTATTTGATTTATAAATCTGGAACTTACTCATTGATAGTATATATACTACTCCTTCTTATATAACCTTTGGATTAAATAATTAAAGATATATTGAGTTTTCAAAAGATTAATGATGTATTATAAATAAAAAGACACTAATCATAAATTTATTCTGTTAATTTTAAATAAGTGTAAACAGATACAACAAATAATTAAAAGTAAATTTCTTTTATTTTTCTAAATTCCATAAGCAAATTAGTAAATCTTAAATTATTTTATATTCCATTTAGAAATATTTTTAAAAATATTCCTAAAATTAAAGAAATTATTTTTTTTTCTATTCCTTATTTATTAAGTTAACCCATTAGAACTTTCTCAATTATATTCAGCTAAAAAAATGTATTTGAATAAATTTAAATTAGTATAAAATGATTCAAATTCTCTTTACGCCTTATTCAAGTAAAGTAAAATCTTTTTGAAGGAAAAATTGGAAACACAAGAAAGACCAATTCTATTATTATAATTAAGATATCACTCATAAATTGTAATTTATATTACTAATTAGCTCTGTAAAAATAAGAACATTCCTTTTAATTTACAATCCTACTCATAATTGAAATATTATCTTTGTTTATCTTACAGCGTATTTTACTTAAATATAAATTAATAGTCGTGCATTTAACTTAAATTTATCTAACTTAGATAAATTCAACTAAAAGCATTTGAGCTCAATTATAATCACAATTTTTAAATTAAGTAAAAAAACAAAAGAGAGAGAGGTCATTTATGGGGTAAAAGTATTTGAGAACAATTATAATCACTATTTTTTAATTAAAGTAAAAAAACAAAAGAGAGAGATCATTTATGAGGTAAATTTAATAAATTAATTTATAAATTTTATTTTCTCAAAATTTAATTCATTTCAAATCACAAATTCTTTAAAATCAAAAATAAAATACATATTATCATTTTTATAATTACATTTTTTTATGGCACCAATTTAATTTACTGTATTAATTTCAATAAAATATTTAAATATTTTAGATATTCAACAATATTTTAAACTAAACTTTTGGATAGGTACCTTTTAAATAACTTTAAGACAGGTGTCTAATAGAGTTGATATACGGTGTTTTTAAATTACTCCCAAATATTAAGATATATTCAATTTTAGAAAATTAAAGGTTTTTAATCACCAAAAACTAATCAGAAAATTGATTAATCTAAATTTAATAATTTGTAAATAAATTTGTTAAATAATCAATAGTAAATTCATGTAATTTTTTGATTTATTGTAAACAAATTAGGTAAATCTTAAATTGTTTTACAAACCATTTAGAAAGATTTTTAATAGTATTCTTATAATTTAAGTCATTTTTTTTCTAAAAATTTTAATATTTTATAAACCTTAAGTTCATTTGTTACTATTTCTCAAGATAGCTCAGCTTACATAATTCTTTGAATATATTTAAATTAGTGTAAAATAGTTCAATCTCTCATTACATTGAATTCAAGTAAAGTGCTTTTGATAAATTAATTTTTTTCCCTACCCCCAAAATTGTAAATGAGATAAGTAGATATTCTTTTATAATGATTAAGATGTTAATTTTGAAGTGTTATTTCTAATTCTAAATTAATATCAAATAAATTTTTTCCTTTTGTATTTAATTAAAAAACCTACTTACAAATGGTATTTTATTCTTAAGAAACTCTACTTTTTAATATAAATTGATAATTATTACTTTAGTCTAAATTTATATTACTTTGATGAGCTCAATAAAAAGCTTTAGAACTCAATCATAACCAATATAAAAAAAGTAAAAAAACTGATGGGAGTTATTTTTAAGACTTCAATTTTATTTCTTTTTTGAATTTATTTCCTTCAAATATTGACAAAACTCAAATCCAATTTTCAAGAAATTAATTAATTTATTAATAGGAAAAAATAATAAGCTATTAGTTTAATTACATAAACAATCAATTTATTTTAATCCATAAATCCCTCTCTACTATAAATAAAATAAGAATTATCATTTTTTTAATTACATTTTTTAAATAGTGAATATTATTTCTATTGAGTTACTTTTTTTCAAATATTGAAATTATTTACAAAATTTAACAATAAATTTAGTCATTTAATACAAATGAAATATTATTAGTGGGATAATTGATATTTTAGTAAGTTTTTTCAGATTTTATTTCATTTCAATGAGCCTAGGGATTTCTATAAATTGGTTACGTAAATGAATTAGGAATTAATTTAAATGAATTAAATAACCAAACAATTAATGGACAACGATTTAGAAGGTCAAAAAAAGCAAGCAATAATCATTACAGATCCTTTGCCTGAAAAAACTAAATTCCCTTCAGCAGGATTATTGAATGGTAGAGTAAGATTTAATATTATCATGAACCTAGGGATATGTGCTT
>JH719974.1:687863-698202 GCA_000231845.2 Tetrahymena malaccensis 436
TTTTATGGACTTTTTGAAGCTATCTATAAGGGTAAAAAGGCATGCAACCATATAGCCTCTAAAAAAGAGGAACTGAAATGAATGTAATATAAGATTGTATGATAATATTTTTAGCCATTTGGATTTATGAGTATTTCTATGTAATTGAATAATTCTATAATCATAAATTTAATTAATTATTATCCACAATTAAGTTTTTTAATAAAGATATGAAAAATTAATAGATAATCCAAAAATTAATTAATATTTAGAATTTTTAATCAGTAAATAAGATTAAAATGGAATTAATAGTAATATATATTTTTAAAAGGATTATATCAGTAAATTAGAAATCCAAAATTTTATTTTAAATAAAATTAATCAAAATTCACCATATCTATTCAAATCAAAAAAGTTTGTGTTTAATTTACAAGCAGTAATTAATTTTTTCAAAATATTTAAGTATTTTATAAAGCAAATGATAAATAAATTAATTAATAATTCACTGTGAAATCTAGTTTTTTTTACTTTTTTTGATGATACATTTTTAAATTATAATTTAATTTAAGCATATTTAAAATTATTATCAATAGTATCAAATTTAACATTATTTGTTATTTATTAAAATTTATAGTTAGTATATTTTTTATGCAAAACTAAGAAAATTATAATATTACTAATAAAATCAACTCAATATATCACATATTTAATTATTTAATCTGAATCCATATATAAATTTATTAAAATAAAGTTAAATAAAAATTTTATTATGAAAAGTTTTTGACAATGTAATATATAGGTTAAATATTTATTACAATATCTATAGAATTTGTGTAAATTTTATCTTATTATCAAGTTTATGTAGAAATTTTAGCAATCAAAATTATTTTATCATTCGAATATTTTTCACTTATTAGTTTTAAGTAGTTGTTTGATTACATTTTTTATTGATTGGATTTTCATTCCACTTTATTTCAAAAGAATTTTGTAAAATAAGAATTTTTGGGGTTTGGTTAGCATTATAAAGCATATAACTTTAACTGTCTTTTTTATAGAATCTATTATAGAATAAATTAACTATGGAGTATATCATAGAAGAAATTGATACAACCTAAAAGAGAATCATCAAAATCATTAAAATTGTTCCAAGTATTTAAATCTTTTCTTTATCTTTCATATTAATTATTACTCCTAACATAGATATTAAAATTAGACAGAAACATTCAGTTTATAAAAGGAAGTAATTACTCGCTTTTTGAATGAATACTTTCGATCTATAGCACAATATAATTTATACTATTTGTAAAAAGCATATTAGCCATATGGTATAAATTAGATATGAAGCACTGAGAGCAACAATTAAACAATAGAAAATCTTTTTCACTTCGAATAAAACTACAAAATATTAGTTATATCTAAATTATTAGTTTATGTTATTGCTTAAAATATCAACCGCAGGATTTCTCTATTAAATATTTTTACATTTTAGAATGGCATAAATAAAAAAGTAAATATAAATAGTAACAAAAATTCCAATAAAGGTCATATCTATTACTTTTTAGTTAGTAAGATAGCATTAAATTAGAGAAATCAGCATAGTATTTGAGCTTAATAAAATTACTAATAAAAGAAAATTCCATCTTAATAAATTAATATATTTAAAGCTTTCCCTTGTTTTTATCTAGTAAATATGGAAGGAGAGTGCAACTAAGAATACCAATATTATGAAGCAAATTTAAAAGAAGCTATTTTATGAGAAATAATATTTACTTTCAATAATTATATAACTTTGTTATGTTGGGTATAAAGATCCTTAAATTTGCAATAATAGTCTTATATTTTAATTTTGTGTCTATTAATTATTAGATGATGGTTGAACTTATTACTCAATCAAAGAAAATATATTATAAATTGTGTAAGGGCTAAAAACAGAAGTTGTAGAGCTGAATTATTTATTTATTACAAAATAGAAGTTCCCAATTAATTGCATCAAAATAATAGAGTATTACATTCCTGGGATAAAGTTAGTTACTCCACAAGCTATCATCAAAGATAATTAGGATAAGTTTAAAATATACTAAACATTTGCTAACTATTGCTGTATTTAGTAAGAATACTAGCATTAAGAATTCCCATTAGACACAAAATTTTATTAGCATTCACAAGAATGGCTGGCTGCATCATATACCCTTGTAGGAGAAGAGCAAGATAAACAATCTTTGTTTGTTGGTCCTTTGCAGGTTTTACAGCTGATATCACATGGTTCAAATAAAAAACAATTTTGTAAAGAAGTACATTACTAGCATCCATTTTAGCATGGTTAATTGCAATTATTTGCTGCATCTGAAAACATACCATTTTAGCAGTATGTACATAAACCTTAACTATTTAAGAAATATCCACTCAGGCATTTTTCACAATTTACCTTATTACATTGAGAGCAATTATCTTAAAGACATTTACTGCAAGCTGTAAAATGAGAAACTTAATCGGTTGAAGCGTAATAACCATCTTTACAGTGGCAAGATAATTATTCCTAATCAAAATTTGCTTCTTGTATGCATGAATCACATTTATTAATTTATTGATTACACGAAACACAGTTAGTTGCTTAACATAAGGTACAGTTTGAAAATGATTATTGATTACTATTGTTTTTTAAAACACAAGAAGTTCCTTGAGGTTATGATTAATAACACTGATAATTATTTAGGTATTAATCAACAGAACATTCTGTGCATTTATTAATATCTGAAGAGCAATTAAAGCAATTTTAATTGCAATCTATGCAAATATTTTGTTCATTACAGTAAATACCGCTACTTTTGGGAATTTGTTAATAGCAATCTCCTTTATATAGGTACCATTTTTATGGGCATGATATACAATAGGTTAGAGATTTATCACAGATCTAACAATTTTTGTTAGAACATGATTAGCAAATTAAACTCAATGAATCGCAATATATATTGTTGGGTTACGATTGAAAGCATTAATTATTTAAAAAATAATAATTATTGACGCATGAAATGCAATTATTATCTTAAGTTCCATTGCATGATAAACAATTTTAATAGCAGTCTTAGCATATATAATAGTTCTATTGCATTTAACAGTAAGTCTATTTTGGTTATTGTACAAAACATTTTTCTAAAGATTATTTTAAAATATTTTAAGCATTTAATTTTAGTAAATTTTTAAAATTATAAAATATTTTAGTAATTTTTAATTTTAACTTTTGGTTAATTTTTAAAGAAAAAAATTATTTCATAGATTTTAAAGAAATATCATAAAATATTAATTTTTAATGGAAGAATAATCTTTGAATTTTCCAAAGATTACTAAATTAATTAAAAATTATCATTATAAAAAAAATTACCATTGTATAAATAAAGCCTATCATAGCAGCTAGTACATTGCGTAGCCGAATTAATACAAGTCTTACAATTAGAGTTACATAAGTAGCAAATATAATTATCATCATAATATGTGCCAGAAGGTTATGAACTTAAGCACTAATAATTGTAAAAATATTTATTTGCAGAATTTACATTACAGGAGGTGCATGAATTTGCATCTTTAGGTGCTTTACATTAACTACAAGATTAATCACATTATTAGCAAATATAATTAGAATCGCAATAAGTTGAATCAGGCTAAGTAGTCAAACACTTACTGTTATAAAAATATTTATTTTAAGAGCTTATGTCGCAAGAAATACAAGAATCAGGATCTGCAGCTGCACTACATTATTAACAAGTAGAGTCACACTTTTAGCAATTATAAAAGCTTTATCCACTTATTGTGGTAAATTAGCATAAAGTATTAGAAGGTGGAGTTTAATCGCAAGAATTTTTATATGGATTAAGGTATTAATTATTATAGCAGTCGGTGCAAAAACTAGGATTACCATCTTAGCACCCATAGCAATTAGGATCACATTATTAGCAGTAAGATATTGTTGTTGAGTATAAAGTATTGCTATTTGATGGATTAGTGTTATAGTGATGATCTATCGTATTGCATTATTTGACGCATTCATGGTATGTAGAGTTAATAAATAATGTATAGTTAGCTTAGCAATTAATAAGAGTAAAACCTATCCAAATACCATTTATCATATTTACTTGATATCCATTCCAAGAAAAATAATTTAGTTGAACCTATTTATTTTAAGCTTCAGGATTTTACCCACTCTATATTTTAACACCAAAATAGGCAGTACAAAACAAACCATAGCAATTAGAAGTTAAATCAAAATCTTTGAATCCAAAAAATGTTAATGAGAAGTCAATATTAGTATTAGAAACCCATGTTTAATTACCATCGGTAGCTATATCTTAACCTTAAGTATCGAATTATGTTTAATAAGTGTATAGCTGCTAGAATATATCAGAGGATGAATTTTGATATATGATAAGGAAATTAATAAAAACAACTTAAATATTTTAATTTTAAAATGATACTTAATAATTCATATTATCAATTTTAGTTAGTGTATATTTTAAAACCAAACGGCTTGAGCTATTTCCTTAAAAACCATAGATAAATCCTGCAATTTATTATATAGTCTATTTTCCATTAATTATAGTAGTAACTCCAGACATTAATTTTAATGACTATACTTCTATATTTGGATCATCAAAAGCCAAAATATTGAAGCCTAGTTAAACCAAAGTACAACCCATAGATTGCAGACGATAACTCAAAGACGTTGAATTTAGAGAATTAGTTTATAATAAAAAACCTTGTTAACTATAAGTATCACTGTTATAAACTGTTAAACCATAAACTACTTATGGTGTTTATTTGAACTTTCCCAATGAAAGATCAAAGTTAAAATCTTTAAATTAATTTGGATTAATTTAAGTGGATTGCCATATTTACTATTCAAATTTTATGAAAACTCTATCTGATTAAGTAATAAATTATTACTACACAGTATTTTAAATTAAAATGTTATTTATAAAGTAAATTAGTAATAGCGACTGTGCTCTAAGACTCATTTTTGTTTAAAAGAAAGCTGAATATTTTTATGGATTGATTATTAAACTTTTAAAAATATATGAATTAGAAAAATATTTGATATGATAGAAGTGAGAGATTCAAAAAGCAAATATTAGCTAAGATTAGGAGAGTCAAAAAAATTGATTAATAAAAGAAAAATTAATAAATAAGTAATTAATTTAAAAATCAAATAATAATTATTAATCCAGAATTAGCAATACTTTAAATTGAATAACTATTTTTATAATGAATTTGTGGAAAAAGAGATCAAATATTAAATTAAATCTTTTACATATTTTTTTATTACAATACTTTCCTTTTTTTTTTTTAGGATAGTTCATTACTATAAAATTAAATACTATTTATAATTATTTATTCATACTACTTCTAATCAGAAAATTTTTCTGAAAAGCGTAAAATATTTATTTCTATGAGAAAATTTCATATTATAATTTAATTTTTTTCAAAACTAGTTGACTTTGTTTACAACAATAATTGATGTACTTACAGTAATCAAAGTAAAAGTTATATTAAATAATATCTAATATTCAATGTATTTCAATGTAACTTTATTTGGCTTTAACTTCTTTTCTATTAATTAGAAATTCAAGCAAAATGATAAGATTACATTATTTGTTGAAAAGCAAATTTATAATTTGAATTTATTCATAATATAGATACCGTATTTTTTGAAAATTAAATTAAGATTTTGAGTTATCTGGGGTGATATATTAAATGTGTGATTTCTAATTATTTTTTCTTTTAAATGCAATTTTTGCTTTAAAAGGTGCTAGGAAATTAGGGTTTATTTTAAAAAGTATAGCAATTCTATTTGATTAACAACTAACTAGTGATAATATTAATTAAAAGATGACAATTATGATGTAATATATGTTTTGCAAATATAAATAGATGTAATCTAAATTATTATAACCAAAAGCTATTTGTCATGTTATTTATGTATTTAAGAAATAAATATTTTATTTTTATTTAATTTATTATCATCATTTTATCTTATTTATTAGCCATATATATAATTATGTTATTTAACATATTTTAATAATTAAAAAATAAATTTATTTTAAATTGAAAATTCAAAAGTAAAATTTATAATTATTAAATTAAAATAATTATTTTTTCTAAAAAAAATAAAACTTTTAAATATTAATTCATTTTATTTATTCAATTAAAGAATATCATGCATTTCATTAAAGAATAGGAATTTTTGTAAAAAGAGCCATTTTCTTTTTATTAAAGATGTTGTACATAAATTGGATTTTAATTTGTAAATTAATAATTAATTAATAAATCTTTATGTGTTTCGAAATTCTAAAAAATATAATAAAATTAATTTGACTATTTTAAGATTTATTTTTTGATTTCAAATATTTTTAATAAGGATTATAACATTAAATCTTTCCTTTAATCATTTTTAAATCATGACTAATCTAAATAATTTTTATCAATCATCTTCATTTACCAACAAATATATTATTTTAAAAATAGAAAACAATTCTTTGTTATTTTAGCTTTCTCCTAATTTTCACAACATTTAAAGATAAAAGAGTTGATTTACTTTCTTTTTATTTAAAATAGCAACCAATATTTAAAATCATCAAAACCATGATATTTTTTGCCTTTTAGTAGTTTTTAAAAACTTTTTTTAATTTACAATATATTTTTCATTAAAAGTAACGTATTGCAACTTAAAGCTATGCACTCTAATTATGATTAGATTAATTTAATTTATACCTGAAGATCGAACTGTTAAATTTTAAAAAGTTTTTGTACAAATTTTAAATAAATTGAATAATATAGTTAAATAAAAAATATGTTTTAAAGATGAAAATTTTTTTGTTATTTTGTTGTTTACTAAAGAAAAATATAATAAATAGATAAAATAAATTCTAAAATAAATAAAAATATCTTAAATTATTAAAGAAAATGAGAAATAAAAAAAATAAATATATATTTATGTCTTTGTAATTATTTTCTAGTAATTATGAGTATTTATATTGGTATAATAAATGAATAATTAATATCATTTTAAATTAAAAAATTTAAGTTTTAATTACATTTTAAAAATATTAATTTTTCAAAAATTAAATTTATTTTTATCTTATTTGCAAACAATTTTATTAATTATATCAATTTAATATATTTTTTCACACAGATTTTTGGTGACAAGTATCCCTTTTTAATTACCTAGATATGTATATTCAATTTTTAACAAACATCCTTAAAATTGTATAAAATATTGCTTTGATTAAAAATTTATTATATATTCATCATTATAAACAATACCAAATAAAGGTTGATGAGAATAATTAATTATGCTTTAGAATAATAAAAAGAATATATAAATTTATCAAAAATTGTTATTTATTTATGATCTTTTCTTTCTATTTTAATAAGAAAAAATACAAAGGTTTAAATTAATATTTAATTTTGATATATTATCTTTAATTTAACTTATTAAAGTTTACTTATAAAATATATTTTGAAAAATTATGTATTATATTAAATAAACCTACACTATTCATAAAATTTCATTTTAAATTAATTGTAAAAATTTTTTTTAATTTAATGCCTTTTTTAACATAAGATTAAATATGTTAGAATCAAAAAAAAATTTTTTTTTATCCAAAATATTTTGTGATAATATTTACGAGTTATAATAAATCTTTTATTTTGTTAAAAAATATTTGATATGATGTAAAAATTAAAATCATTAATAAGTAATTGTATTATTATCATTACAAAATCTTTAGGATAAAATTTGTAGTAGATTTTAAGATAATCAATTGATTTATATATATTTATATTCACTATTAGCAATTATTCTTTTTATTGAATAAAAATTTCTATGCTTAACTCATTTCTCTGAATTATTAATCAATCTTTAGAAAAAAAATAAACAGAAAATAATTTGATTTTTTTTGTTTTAATTTAATTAATTTACATAGAGGAATGCAAAGGATGAGTGAACCACTAAGTGTTTTTAGCAAAAGAATAGTTATAGGTATGATACAAGGTGGTTTTAGAGACTAAGCGAACTCAGATTTTTTCAATAAACATGGGAAAACAGGGGAGAGGCAATAAGTTAATTAGGTTTGGCTAAAACGGAGAGATGAAGGGATTTATTAAGACTAAAGGGTCAATAATAGTGGTAGAAAATAAACTTTAGATAAATAAGATACTGAAGATATAAAAAGTTATTTAAAAAAAATCCTACTGCCTCAAAAAAAATGCTTGAAGGAAGCGATGAAGGGAATCCTAAGAATTGAAGCTGTTAAATACTAGTTAATTATCTCGAATCTGAAGGAATAATTCAAAAAGTTGTGTAAGAAATGATTTTCGTTACTGATAAAAATATATTTAATTGCGTGAAATGGTGTAAAAATATGAGAAGAACCAGAAAAATAATCCTAAAAAATGCTATCTAAAGTGATGAAATATGGTTATTAGTTAAAACAACATTAATGGGTTGAGAATTCTACAGATAATAAATATTACATCGTTAATTTAGTTTTGGCTACTATTCATTTATCTGGCACTTTACATATCTAATTCTTAGAATAAAATGAGAAAACATAAGCTTATCAAACCATCTTAAATAATTTTTTTATTTACCATGATTTTTCCTTAGTTCAATAGGATAATACCTCCTCCCACACAGCCAAGGTTCTTAAAAATAATCTTCTTCTACATTTTATATAATTGTTTAATTTTGAATTTTCAAAAAATTCAGTTTTGAGGTAAATATTTATTAATTTAGTGTTGGAGAAACTAAATAATAAAAATTTAATATGTGAAAGTCATCAGAGCATTTAAAATACAGATTTTGGAGATGAAAATAAATTTGATGGGATAATAAATAACTATTATTAATTAATAAAATCCAGAAGTAAATTCTTCAATTGTAAAAGAAGAAAAAAAATATAAATAAATTAATTTAATAATTAAAACAAAAGTGGATATGAATAAATACTTAATAATTATTTGTGTTTTTCTTTCTTTATACAAATAAATTATGGGTTAATGCAATCGATTATAATACTTCTAAAACAATAAATGCATACCATGTCCAACTGGAACTTTAAATATTTCTTTCACAACAACACCCGGAGATATTTCTTAATGCGGTGTTTGTCAAATACATTATTATATGACAGCTATCCCTGTTAATTTTCCTTCTCCTACATCTGCTTAATGCTTTAAATGCCCAGATGGAAGCGGTACTGATTCTGAAAAGATTGTTCAAGGAGATATTTCTTAATGCAATATTTGTTTGTAAAATTACTTTATGACTGAAGCTTCTAGTCCTGTTAAATCTGCTACCTGTGTTCCATGTCCTAATGGAAGTTCAAATAATAGCTTATCATCAGGTGTAAATGTTTCTATTTGTAATGTATGCTAAAGTGGATTTTATATGCAATAGGCTTCTACAGATACCACATCAGCTATTTGTGCTTAATGCCCAATTGGAACTATGCCTTCCTCAATATAAAGATAAGTAGGAAATATTTCATAATGTGATGCATGTTTATAAGGCTACTATTTGACTTCTCCGGTAGATTAAGGAGCTTCTCCTAAAGCAGCTTAATGCATTCTATTGCCTTCTTAAAGTAATTAAAGTCAAAAATAGTTTGTAGAATATAATTCAGATATATTTACTGAGGAAAAAATAGAATAAATTTAATAACAAAGTAAGCAGACTTCTTAAGTAGTTTCTTACAGCAGTGTTGCTATGAGTTGGATATAAAATATGGGATCTGACTCAAGTTTTGGGATAGTATTGTCTGTATTGACTATTTAAAAATTGACTTACATTCTTTTAATTAAATAAACTCTTCCTAAACAAATTTATTTGAGCCTCAAAGTTTTTACAGGTAAACAATTAAAATAAATATTTAGGTTTTAATAAAAAGTAGAAATTAGAAATTCAGATGACCTAAAAAAGAATTTGTATTTTTTAATTCCTTTTTTATTGAACTTTTCTTTTATAATTTGAATTAAAATTCAAAATATCTTCAATATTCATTTTGATATATTAAAATGGTAATATAATATAAATAGACCAATTACCATCTTAGCAGTTTTAGTTTATGAATATCTTTAAATTAATATTGGAATAAGACTATCATAACTATTAAGATATAAATTACGAAGAAGTTAGACTGTCGTATCATATATTGAATAACTGCGGATAATCAATAGTTTTATTTTTTATTTGCCTTTTAATTTTGATTATTTTCTACTATTTAATTGAGAAATCAACTAATCGAAAGCTTAAAAATATGTCAACAAAAGCATATCAATATTTTTTTTCTGCATATGTGATTTAATACTT
>JH719974.1:698302-728073 GCA_000231845.2 Tetrahymena malaccensis 436
CTGCATATGTGATTTAATACTTGTAAATCATAATAGGAATCTGTGTTATTGGAGTTAATTAATAAGCAAAAGAATTTATTTATAATTAAGAAGTTTAAAATAAAGGAATAAAAATAACTTTTTTAATTTTCTGCTTTATTTTAGCAATTACAATATTTTGGTAGCTATATAAGTAATTAAATATCCTTTAACCATCAGAACAAAGAATTAGTTTCTAATAAATTACTAAGCAAAAAATTTTAAATGAAACAATTGAGGAATGTGCTTGGGGAAGAAATTTTACTTTAATCTATGTATTTTTTGAGATTGTTTTAATACCAATAAGCTTTGTATCTATTAATAAAAGCTGGAAAATAGCAATAATAACATCACTTGTTATCTAAACAGTATTTTTAATAGTCATCATTAAGATAAGGCCTTTCTAATCTAAGTGCACTAATATATATTTTATAATAAACTCCCTATTATGGCTATTTTTATATGTACAATATTATTTGATAAGCCACTTTTGTGATAAAGATGATATCAATAACTATTCAAATATATTAGATAATATAAGCTTATCGTTTTTAATAACTGTTTAAATAATCATGCTTATCTAGCCAGCTTATATGCTCCTCGTTATTTCAATAAAAATTTACTTTGCTTTAGCTAATATAAATAAAGAAAGAAAAATATAAAAGGAAATGAGTGAGTTCTATTATAATAATTCTACTTTACAATAATATATAGAAGAAAATTTACCTAGTTTTTAAAAAATTAAAAGGATATAATTGTAAAACTTCAGTTTAAAATCTAATAAATACTTCACATATAATTAAAAAAAATATAAGTATTGAAACTAACATCTTTATTCATTTTATAAGCATAAATACATTAAAATACCAAGCAATTTTAGCCATAAATCTTCTCTATTTTTTTGCAAGTATTTTACTATCTTATATTTAATATTATTTTTCAATTTTACTAAAAAATAACTTGCAAAACTATCTTTTCTATTTCATTTAATTTGCCATAAGATTTTTATGAACATAATACATTCCATCATTTAAAATTCTTCCAAAAGAAGAGATGATCTTCAGGCAAATTTCTCAAAAGTTATACCTTTAAACAAAAGCTTTAATAAAGAGTATTTCAAGTTTTTGATTTTTTAAAAATTTAATTTTCTTGATTAATATTTGTTATTATTATATTTTATTTATTTAAAATTATCGATATAGATTATTTTTCTTTCAATTCTAAATAAAATTATTAAAAATTTTGATATTTATTGATTCATAATATTGTATTTTTGTAAACACCAGATATATTTTTTGTAAATTTAAGCTTACTTTAGTTGTATTTGTTTTAAAATGATTTAATAATATTTAATATTTTGAGATGGAATTAATTCTATTTTTTTAAATTTTAACAAAAATAAAAAAAATTTTTATAAAAGATATAAACGGAGTTATTTAAAAAATTGAATAAACTTATTTCGTAGATATAAATTGATTATTATAAATTAAGCTAAATGATTAAACAATTGATAAAATACTATTTATAATTAATTTAAATCTCAATAAAAAGATATTATTTTATTTATGGTTATATAAATAATTTTCCTTATTATTTTAAATAAATTAAGTTTTAATTAAATTAAATATATATTTTGAACTATAAAGAAATAAAAAATACTTACTAACAAAAATTATTTTATTTAATTTAAACTTAAAACAAAGTTTAAAAAAAACAATTTATAATAGGTTTAGATTCAAAGAAAAACTTGTAAATTTATTCAAAAATTCAACATATTTTTGCATCTTACTAATAAAATTTTACTACAACAAATAAATTAATCTAATTTTTAGAAAATTGAATGGGAAAAATAAATTCCTAATACTTCCTTAGCATCAATGTAGTATTTTCAAAAAAAGCAGAAACATATCTATTAAAAGATATACATTTTTTTCAATTTTTTAATTTACATAAAGTAGTTATTAAGTTTATTGTTAGTGTTTGTGAGACAAATTAACATACAATAGCGATATAAGATTAAATTAATAATATTTTAGTACATATTTAAATGCTTTTATAATTATTTATTATTTCTAAAATAAATAAAATGGCTTATTTTTATCAAATAATAATCAACATTTTTAAAAATTATAAGTTTTATTATATATTTATTTATTGCACCCTTTATTAAATTTTTGAAAATCTAATCTTTTGAATCATTTTGAGATAATGCTTATTTGGGGGATGCTAATAAATTTAATATAAATTAATTACTGTAAAAGACAAATTTACTTTTCAAATAAATAATAATCAAAAATTTTTTTTACATTTATTTAAATAAAATATGTAATATTTGTATAAATAATCTAGTGATTTCAATAGAATATAAAATATCAAATGAATTAAAAAGAAAAGTAATTTGTTTTTAAATGATCATTTTGTTATTTTGTTGTTGTGCTTGATACATTTTTCAACTTCTGATAAAAATATCTTTCTATAATTTATAAAATTGATTAAATGTGAATTTTTCAAAATATTTAATTTTAAGGTAAATCTAACACTTTAGCATTAGAGGAAACCAAATAATAAAATTTTAATAAGTGAAAGTCATCAGAGATTTTTAAATACAGAATTCGAAGATGAAAAATAAAATAGATGGAATAATTAATTATTACCATAAGTTTATTTGACTATTTAATGATTGATTTTTTCTATTTTTTGTCTAAATTATTAATCGCAGTGAATAAACATAAATTTAATCAAATAATCTTCAAAAACAAATTATCATTTTACCCATTAAAATCCACTTTAATTAAGTTTGAAAAATAGTTTGGATTGATTGAATTTACATAAATATATCAATTTTATATTTGTTAGAAACAATAATAAGTAAAAAAGTAATAAAATCAAGAAGTAAATTTTTTTCTTTTTCATTAGAAGAAAAAATATAAAGTAATCAATTAAATAATTAAATAAAAAGGGAAATGAATAAATACTTAATAATTTATGCCTTTCTTTTTTTATGTAAATAAATTATAGGTTAATGCACTTAGCAATAATATTTCTAAAACAATAAATGCATACAATGCCCTACTGGAACTTAAAAGAATTCTAACACAACAAAACCTGGAAATATTTCTTAATGTAATATTTGCCTATAAGATTATTAAATGACAGCTCTCCCTGTTAGTAGTCCTTCTCCTAAAGCTGCTGTATGTATAATGTGCCCAGTTGGTAGGGGTACTGATTAAATATAAAATTCTGTTGGAGATATTTCAGTATGTAATACTTGTTAAAAAATGTACTTTATGAAATAAACTTCTAGTGCAACTCCTACTAAAGCTGCTGTTTGTGTTGAATGTCCTAGTGGAAGTGGAAGTTAATCAATTTCGGTAGTACTGAGCAATTCATCATAATGCAATATTTGCAAAATTGAATATTACATGACAAACGAAGCTAATCCAGCAAATTAAACAGCTGCTTAATGTGTAAAATGTCCATAAGGAAGCTTATGTGATAAAATTGCTACAACTGTTACAAATATCGGGTACTGCAACATGTGTATGTAAAATTATTATGTCACAGAATCTCCATCTAATGAAATATCACCTATTAAACCTATTTAATGTTAACCATGTCCAAATAATAGCGGAACGCTTAGCTAATCTTAAAATATATCAGATCCTTCTATTTGTAATGTATGCTTAAGTAAGTTTTATATGCAATAACCTGCCTAAGGTAATTAATCAGCTATTTGTGTTTAATGCCCAATGGGAACAACGCCTTCCTCAATTTAAACATAAAAAGGAGATATTTCTTAATGTGATGCATGTTTAGAAGGCTACTATTTGAATTCTCCTGCAGTTTAAGGAGCTACTCCTAAAGCAGCTTCATGTTAGAGTTGCCCTAACTGTAATGTTTAAAATTTTACTAATTGGACAGATGCTTGCTGTTAACATTGCTCCCCTGACTAGCCATATGCTTCTTCAGATCGTAAAAATTGCATTCAAGCAACTTAGTCATGCAATTCTACTTCTAATTGGGATAACGTAAATTGCTAGTTATGTTTTCCTTAAAAACCATTTGCCACAAAAGATTAAACTGGTTGCGTAGCTTCTACTCAACCTTGCAATTCAACTTCTAATTGGACAGATCCAGATTGCTTATTATGTTCTCCATCAAATCCATATGCAGATAAAAGCCAAACAGGCTGTGTTGCGTCGTCTTAATCTTGCTCTTCCACTTCTAATTGGACTGATGTTGATTGCAAATTATGCTATCATTCAAACATGTATGCATCTGATGATAAAAAAATGTGCTTGGCATTGAGTTAAATATGTACAGGTAATAATATTTAGTAATGGACGGATTCTAGATGTACGTTATGCAATCCAACCAATAAATTTGCCCTTACTGATGGAAGTTCATGTGTAAATACCAGTTAATCTTGTAGTTCTACTTCGAATTGGATAGATTCTGATTGCATTATATGTTTTCCCTCAAAACCTTTTGCTGCTAAAAATTAAATGGCCTGTGTTGCATCTTCATAATCTTGCTTAAAATCATCTTATTTTACTGATGCTGATTGCTAGATCTGCTCTCCTTCTTAGCCATATGCTTCCTTAGATAAAAGCTAATGTTTAAATTTGACTTAGTTGTGCTAATCAATAACTTAATGGACCGATACGCTTTGTTAATTATGCTACCCTTCAAATAAATTTGCTTCTAATGAGAATAGTAAATGTGTTAATTCAAGTTAATCCTGTAATTCATCTTCCAATTGGAGTGATTATGATTGTAATTAATGTTTTTCTTCAAAACCTTATGCTGCTTTAGATTAACAAAGTTGTGTTGCTGCTTCCAAAACATGCTCATCTACTTCCAATTGGAATGATTCTGATTGTTAATTATGCTCCCCTTCTAAGCCTTACGCTTCTAAAGATGGAAAAAATTGTTAAACTACTTCTCCTACTCCTTCGCAACAGCCATCTTAAAGTGATTAAAACCAAAAATAGTAGTATGTAGATTACAAATCAGAAATATTTACTGAGGAAAAAGTAGAATAAATTTAACAATAAAGTAAGCAAGCTTCTTAGGTAGTTTCTTATAGCAGCGTCGCTATGAGTTAGATATAAAATATGGGGTCTAACTCAAGTTTTGGGATAGTATTATCTGCTCTGACAATTTAAAAATTGACTTACATTCTTTTAATTAAATAAACTCTTCCTAAACAAATTTATTTGAGTCTCAAAGAGTTTACAGGTAAAAAATTAAAACAATTAAAGCAAAATTATTTACTAAAAATCATTTTTTAAAGAAAATTTAAGTTTTACTAAAAAATTAAATTAGAAATTAATCATTCAGAAAACATAAAAAAGCATTTTTTTTATTTTATTCCTTTTTTATTGATCTTTTCTTTTATATTTAATTATTTTATTCAAAATATCTTCAATGTTAATTTTGATGTATTAAAATGACAATTTAATATAAAAAGGCCAATTACCATCATAGTAGTTTTAGTTAATGAATATCTTTAAGTTAATATTGGAATAAGACTATCATAACTATCAAAATATAAACTATGAAGAAGTAGGACTGTCATATCATATATTGAATAACTGCGGATAATCAATAGTTTTATTTTTTATTTGCCTTTTAATTTTGATTATTTTCTACTATTTAATTGAGAAATCAACTAATCAAAAGCTTAAAAATATGTCAACAAAAGCATATCAATATGTTTTTTCTGCATATGTGATTTAATACCTATAAATCATAATAGGAATCTGCAATATTGGAGTTAATTAATAAGCAAAAGAATTTATTTATAATTAAGAAGTTCAAAATAAAGGCATAAAAATAACTTTTTTAATTTTCTGCTTTATTTTAGCAATTACAATATTTTGGTAGCTCTACAAGTAATTAAATATCTTTTAATCATCAGAACAAAGAGTGAGTTTCTAATTAATTACAAAGCAAAAAATTTTAAATGAAACAATAGATGAATGTGTTTGGAGAAGAAACTTTTCTTTAATTTATCTTTTTTTTGAGATAATTTTAATACCAACAGTCTTTATATCCATAAATCAAAGCTGGGAAATAGCTATGATAATATCTCTTGTTGCCTAAACAATATTTTTAATAGTCCTCATTAAGCTAAGGCCTTTCTCATCTAAGTGTACAAATATATATTTTATAATTAATGCCCTACTATGGCTATTTTTATATGTCTAATATTATTTGATAAGCCATTTTAGCAATAAAGATGATATTAATTACTATTCAAATATATTAGATAATATAAGCCTATCGTTTTTAATAACTGTTTAAATAATCATGCTTATTTAGCCATCATATATGATCCTCATTATTTCAATATAAATTTACTTCGTTTTAACTAATATATATAAAGAAAGAAAAACATAAAAGGAATACAGGTAGTTCTAATATGATCATTCTACTTTATAACTTCAAGAAAATTTAACAAGCTTTGAAAAAATCAAAAGGATATAATTGTAAAAGTTCAGCTTAAAATCTAATAAATACTTCACGTATCATTAAAAAAAATATAGATATTGAAATTAATATCTTAATTTAACTACTTTAAAAACATCAATCTATAGATTAAAAATACATATATTTATTTCTATCACTCTTTTCTATTTATTTGCTGAGTATTTTGCTACTTTATATTTCGTATTATTTTTTAATATTACTATAAAAAACTTGTAAGACTATCTTTTCTATTTCATTTAATTTGCCTTAAATTTTTTTTGTACTTATTATCGAAATTCATTATTTAAATCATTAGAAAACAAAGAGATGGTTTTCTGATAAATTCTATACGTTTAAATAAAAATAATAGAGACTTTGTACTTTTTAGTTGGATGGTTTTTACAAGCAAGCTTCAAAAAATTTAATAATTGAAGAGCTTTCATTTCAAAATATGGAAATATCAAATATTAATTTTCAACTGTTTCTATATTTTTATTAATTCTTCTCATTTTTAGAATAGATTTGCTTAATTTTTTAAATGTCTTTTTACTTCTATTGTATGTTTACTAATTTTAATTATTGACAAAATAAAAAAAACTTGTTATTTTTAACAAATTCCAAACAACTTTCTAAAAGGAATAGGCTCTTTTACAACTTTAATTTGTGATCTATAATAAAAGACTTGCCATAAAATTTTTATTTATTTTACTAAAACTTTTAGTAAAAATTATATGGTGTCTATCGTCAGCCTAAAGAATGGGTAAATAAAAATTTAATAATTATTTCAGATTTATTAGTCTATAAAGATAACAATTTTAGCTATTTATTCATTATTTATTAGATATTATAAATAAAAATAATAATGTTAAAGAATTTTTAAGATATGTCAACTTAAAAATATGTTAATGCTGGCTAATTACTTGATTTGTTTTTTTAATTTAGTTTAAAAATTATTTTTTTACTTTAACAAAAGAAAAAAGAATAGATAAAATTTTTGCAAATTATTATTTATTTTTTTATTTATTTTTTTGCATATAATTTTATATTTTAAATATTTTGACTTTTGTTATTTGAAATCAAAAAGTAATAAGAGGTGCTTCAAATTTTTTCATTAAAAATAAATAGTATTTTTTTGATTAATTTTTATTTTTATTGATTATAGCTTAGCTTATTCATTTAATTAATATTCAAAATTTAAATTATTTTTCTTTCCATTTTAATATATACTTTAAATTTTTATGATTATTAATATTGTATTTTTAAGCCTTGCTTACATTTGTTATATGTGCGTGTATTTTCAAATAATTAAAATTTAGATTTTAGATTATTTTTCTTTCAGTGTTTATAGTTATTTTAAATTTTGATTTTATTGGTTCCTAATATTTTATTTTTTAAACCCAGCTAACCTATGTTGTCAGTGTTTTAAAATGGTTTAAGGATATTTAACATTCTTTGAAATAATTAATAATATTTTGTTTAAATTTTATAAAAGCTAAAAAAAATTAATAAATTTACAAAAAGAAACCTGTTAAAGCTATAAATGAAAATATTTAAAAAGAAGAATAACCTTATTTTTATATAAATAAATTCATATTTAAAATGATATTAAATAATTAAAAAAATAATAAAATAGCATTTATTTTATTTGATTAAAAACAATCTACAATTATGAGTTAAATAAAATAATTTTCCTTTTTCTTTTTAAACAAATTTATTTTTTAATTAAACTTAATATATTTTTTGAACTAATAAGTGATAAAAGTAATTTACTTTATTTTTATAATTTAAATGCAAAATAAAGTTTTAAAAAAGGAATTAATAAGAGTAACTTCAAAGAAATCAGCTAATTTTATTCTAGCTCAACATATTTTTAATTGACATAATATTAATATATTACTTTTCATCATATAAAAAAATTAATCAAATATCTTTAATAATTGGTTATCTCAAATAATAATTTATTCAAAATAAAGAAATGGAGATTTTTCAACTTCTATAAATTAATTTTATTACTAGTTAATAAAAAATAATAAAACTAATTAATGAACTAAAAACCTAAATAATGATTGCTTAGGTATAAAAAGTACAAATTCTTAAAATTTCAAAAATATTTCCTCTGCACAAACATAATATTTTTACAAAAAAACAAGAAAGAATTATCTCCATTTTTTCTTCATATGTAAAAGAGCAATAAATTTATTTCATATTTATTATTTTAGATATAAGTTTTCTGTTTTATGTTAGGTAGATAAGTTAACATACAAAAGAAATTAAATTATTAGTATTTCAGAGGATATTTTACTACTTTTATAATAATTAATAATTTTTTATTATTTCTAAAATCATGAATATTATTTTTATTTATAAAATATTATAAATTTTATAATGTTTTGAGTAGGATTTATTAATTTTTGTAAAGCATAATATGTTACGAGTGCTTAGCAATTTATAATAATATATAAAATATTAACTTAAAGGCTTCAATAAATTAAATGCCAATCGAATCTATTTTTATTTTCAATAAAAGAAATATGAGAATGACTTCTCCAAACCTAAATAATTTGGATATAAAATTCAAATAATCAATTACAATTTATATTAATATATGTAAAAGATTTTTTTTTAAAACTTTTCTGGTTTAAATAACCTATGAACTATGCATTTAATTTTTGAGCAAAAAAAGAGTTATTTTTATAATTTAAATTTTTGTCCAAATATTTATTGAATAAAAAAACGAATGGATGTTTTAGATTATAGGAATAAATAAATATCCAATTTTGTAAAATATTTATTTGTTTTTATTTAAATCTGATCAAAATTTTTTTTCTAAAGAAAAATAAAAGAAGATTGAAAGAAAAAAAATAGAAAATATGAAACAAAAAACTAATTTGTAACAAATTAATTTAAAGAAAAATGCATATCAAAACAAAATATACATCCTAAAATAATGCAAAATTTTTTTTTCTTAAGGAATTTTGAAATGAGACAAATAATTAGTTAATAAATTTACCTTTTAATAATAAATAAATATATTAAAAACTTATGATAATGGAAAATTCTATCAAAATACTCTAATTTAAAATTTAATATAAGTTTTGTGATTTGATTGATAAAATAAAACCTGATTTAAAATTATTCTTTCATT
The DNA here is from genome assembly GCA_000231845.2 of Tetrahymena malaccensis 436. Classification (NCBI taxonomy): domain Eukaryota; phylum Ciliophora; class Oligohymenophorea; order Hymenostomatida; family Tetrahymenidae; genus Tetrahymena; species Tetrahymena malaccensis. The sequence continues at coordinate 707,940 of JH719974.1, forward strand.
AAACAAATGAGAAATAATTATTTTCATTAAGGTTAAAATTTCTTTCATAATTTATTGTTGGTTAATCTGGTCTCAAAACAAAGTTAAAATTATCTTATTAAAAATTAGAGGAAATTAATACATAAATTACCAGAAACTTTTCTCTTCCTAAGTAATGATTAGTATGATTAAAACAATACTACCTACTTATGCTTTAATTATTAATAAAAAAATAAATCTTCTTTTTAAATATTGAATAAGATCTAATCTGCTTTTTAAATATTTTTTTTTTGATCAGCCAAGCTAGCTATCAAAAATCTAATAGCTAATTTTTTTTTTTGAAAGATTTATCTATTATCAAGAGATAATAAAAGGGTTTTTAGATATTAATAAATTACCAAACAAAAATGCCATAATAACATATAATTTTGAAAGGCTAAAGCTTACTTTTCTTATATTAATTTTTGATATTTATAAAACAGATTTATTGTAGAAAATAATTATATAATAAATTACAAAAATATTAAGAAAATAAAAAGTGTTTCTAGAAACATACTTAAATTAATAATTTTTATCCTCTTGAGAAAAAAAAGATTTTATATATAGAAAAAACTAATTTTCGTAATGGATCAGAATTTATTATTTTAACTTATTTAAAAGCCTCTCTTAAAATTAATAAAGGCACTACCATTATTATAAATGATAAGAAATCTGTAAATCTAATTTATATATTTTAATAAAAAATTCGATAGATTCTTTCTGATAGCTAAGTAATCAAAATATTTAATAAATTTAGTCAGTCTTTTGAATTGATGAAAAAGAAATTTTTTTAGGCAATTCAATTCATTTATTTGTAAAAGAATTGTTATTCTCATTTTCATATTAAAACATCAGAAGAAATTTCAAAGAATTTTTCTTAAAAAATCTGACTAAAGTTTTTTTTCTCATATATCACAAAATTAGTTTAAAAATTATACCTCATTCTTTTTACTTTCTACCTACCTATAAAAAAATCATTATATTAAAATTTAATTAAGTTAAATTTTTAGTTAGAAACTTATTTTACTTAAAGAAAATCTTTATTTTTATCAGATTTATATTGTATTTTGAGTGATGTAATTTTTTGAGAATTTAAAACAAATTTGATTTTCTTTTATATTTTTGTTGTGTATTTCTATATCAAAAAAACCTTTTTTTAAAAGCAATACTAAACCTATTTTTAAAAAGATGACTGATAAGAATTAGGACGTATAATTAAATTCTTTTTAAAAAGAAACAATAAATCTAAAATATATAGATTATAATGACAAAGGATTTAGAAGATCAGAATAGCTCATTTATTGTAATTTCAGATCCTTTACCTGAAAAGACAAAATTCCCTAAGGCTGGATTTTGCAATGGAAGATTGAGATTTAATCTCTTGATGAACCTAATAATATGTGGTTTAATAGTAGTGCCCTTCTTTGTGCCAATTATTTATTCAATAGGTATTTAGTGCTATTTTTCACTTTAATGGTTTGTATTCTTTACACTTTACTTGATAAATACTATAAGAATTATGAAAGCGAACAAGAAAAAGAAAAAAATGAAAAATAACTAGAAAGATAAACTAGACAATCTTGAAATTAATTCAAATAACACTAATTTATTAGAAAGTGAAACAAATAACACTTTAATTGAAAAAGCTGAGTACATTTATAAATATAAATTCATTATGATGACATTCATTTATAAAGAACCTATAGAACTCCTCATAAACACTTTAGAAAATATAAAAGATATGCATGGATCCAATCAAATTATTGTTGCCGTTGGCTTTGAAGAAAGAACTCCAGACAAAGAGGATAAGATCAATTAATTAAAACTAAGATTTTCAAAAGTATTTGAAGAGCTTATCATAACTATTCATCCTTTCGGAGTAGAAGGTGAAATACCTGGAAAATGCTCAAACTGCAATTATGTTTAAAGATAGCTTGTTATTCACTTACAATAAACAAGAACAAACTTTGATATTAATTAATACATGTTAACTAATTTTGACACTGATACAAGGTTTTAAAAAAATTACTTGTAAATGCTCGAGCAACGAATTAAGAAAATCTGTAAAAAGCCAGAGGATATTCATGAGATTGTTTGGCAGCCAGTGCTTTATTATAATTGGGATTTGAATTCAAGAACTTTCTTTGTGAGGATTACTTCGTTACTTAGAAATATGCTAATGATGGGAGCATTAATTCCATTTTAAATTAATGTCATGAGCATCTTTACTTTTTCTCTTAAGTTATGTGTTGACGGAGGTTACACTCATCCTGCATATTAAATGGAAGACATTATTTGCTTTATTAGATGGTTTATTAAGAAAAAAAAGAAAATTAAAATTAAACCAGTTTATAGTCCAACTCTTTCAGGACCTACTTCAGGCCATACATTTTTTGAAGAGGTTTATGAATGGGCAACATAATTAAAAAGATGGACTATAGGAAGCGCAGAAGTTTTCCATTATTTTATTGTCCATTCTAAACGTACTTAACCTAGTTTTAAATATACTCTTTGGGGCTTATCCTATTTTAATTACTACGCTTTATTTATGATAGCGCAAAGCTTCTTTACTATCAGCTGTGCAGTAGCTTTTACAGTTTTTTACTAAGATTAGCTAGTAGGATATAAATTTTACATTAGCACTGGAACTCTTGGCTTTTAATACTTGATATATATTTTGATGTTTATTGTTAATGGGGCATCTTAATATTTGCTTGACCCAATCAGAGAAAAGGAAAAGTTTAACTTTTTTTTGACATTGATTCACATCATATTTTCTCCGCTTACACTGATAGTCTATTCAGCTATAGCTTTTTATGGTCTTTTTGAAGTTATATATAAAGGTAAAAAGGCTTGCAACCATATCGCTTCTAAAAAAGAAGAATTAAAATGAAAATTCAATAAAAAATATATATTTTATTTACAACATATTTCAAAAATTATTTATAAATTAATTTTATCCATTAATATTTTTTTTATTGTATTCTGGTCAGTAATTATTAATAAGAATAATTACAAAATTTACTTTCTCATGGTAAAACAAAGAAACAGAAAATCAGCAATTATATACATTTTTACTTGACAAATATTTAAGATAGAGCTTTTTTAAAAATCGGGAGATGCTTAATTTAATAAATAATTTTTGAAAGACATAAAATTCCTCTCTTTTGACATACGAGAATAAATATTCATTAAAATGTTATAAAAAAATAATTTGAATATTTTAATTAATCATGTTTTATTTTTGAGGTTACTTATTTTTAAATGATAATTTATTAAAGCATTTAATTGAAAACTAAAATGTGACTATATATAGTATTTAAAGTTTTGAATTAGATTATGGCAATTGATTAAAGCTCTTCTTACATGAAAAAAATTTTTTTATCAAATTTATATTAGATTTAATAGCAGTATTCATCAATTTTAGTCTTTTTTATTATGGGTCTATTTAAAGTATTTATTCTCATAATAAATTAAGCGCTTCATTCCATTTATTTAAAAAATTAAAAGTAAATATTTTTATTCAACTTTAAAAGTATTAAATTTAAGATATAAATTATTAAAATCTAAAAAATTAAAATAAATTATAAGTGATTTTTAAATTCAAATATTTAAAATAACCAAACTAAATATACTTTATTTTAATTTGTTTTGAAAATTTATGTATTTTAAAAATAACATTCATTTTTAGCTATATTACCACATTTAAAATATTGTATAAGAATTTTTAAGAATTTGTAAATTTAAACATTTTACCTTATCTAGTGTATTATTTATACTTGGTATGTAATATCTTTTAAATGAGATGATAGATGATACATTGATAGTACGTAAATTTAAATTTGAAATTATGACGCTTTAATAAATGATTTATGGAGTATGAGAAAGATAGGTATTATACTTCTTGATAAAATATTTAGAAGTAATTTTATTTGCAACAAAAAAATATTTTGATTTTAATTTTTTTGAATATTTTTTATGCTTTTGATATTAAAAATTATTTTAAAAAATTAAAATCAATATTATTGATTAGAAGTAGATAAATTAATTGATTGATTGTCTATTTAGAAAAATAACTAAATTAGAAAGTAAATTTTGTAATCAAGATAAAAGAATTTCCTAAGGAATGAAAGTACTTTTTAATAAAAGAATTTGCAATTTAATAAATGTAAATAAGGTAAATAAATGATTGATTTATTTAATTAATTAAAGAAATCTATATGAATAAAAAAGGGATGAAATTAATTAAATTAGAAAATGAAAGAAATATAATATTTTAAATTTTTCAGAAAATAAATTAATTATTTGAATGTATTTAAAGTTAATTTTAGTTTTTAATTAAAATAATTGTATTTAATTTTATTTTAAAATGCATATTAACAAATTGTAGTGATATTTTAAAAGACAAATATATTGCATTTTGTTATGTTAATTTGAATAATAATTTAATTTTGATTTTTTAATTAAAAATTTAGATTTGTTCTTCTTCTTTACTTTTTTTTTCTTTTATTATTTTTCTATTGCATAATTCTAATCAAAATGTATGTTTTAAAACCTTAAATTACCTATTGATTATAAATAATTGATTATTAAAAAAAAAATTTATTTATTTCAATATGGCTAAAGATCAAGAATCATAGAAGAAAGAGATAGTTATTATTTCTGATCCACTACCTGAAAAGACTAAATTCCCAAAATCAGGTTTTTGCAATGGGAGACTTAGATTTAATCTTTTAATGAATATTTCCGTGATTGGTTTTATTATAATACCATTCTTTGTTCCTGTTATATACTCGATTGGGATAGGATATTACTTTGCCTTTTAATGGTTTATCTACTTTATGGTATATTTAATAAATACTATTAGACTCATGAGAGCTTATAAAAAGTAAATGAAGAAAGGATAAAAGCTTTAAAAGCATGAAAATGAAGATATAAACTCTACTCATACTAATTTGATAGATAGTGAAAACAATACAATTATAGACACAACAGAATAAATGTATAAATATAAATAAATTATGATGACATTTATTTATAAAGAACCTATTGAACTACTTTCTAATACCTTGTGCAACATAAGAGAAATGGAAGGGTCTAATTAATTTATTGTCTCTGTTGGTTTCGAAGAAAGGTCTCCAGATATAGATACCAAAATTAAGTACTTGAATTAAATGTTTGCTGAATCATTTGAAGAATTTATAATAACTATTCATCCATATGGGACTGAAGGAGAAATTCCAGGTAAATGCTCTAATAGTAACTACCTTTAAAGAAAGTTGGTCGCTTATTTAGAATAAACTAGAGAAAATTTCAATTTAGAAGAGTACATGGTCACTAACTTCGACACAGATAGTAGATTTTAAAAGAACTATTTAAGAGTACTTGAGAGCTCAATGGAAAAAGTTTGCAAAAAACCTGAAGATATTCATGAAATTGTATGGTAACCTGTGATTTACTATAACTGGGACTTAAAAGCTAGAAAATTTTTTGTAAGAATTATTTCTATAGTAAGAAACATGTTAATGATGGGTGCTTTAATTCCATTTTAAATTAATGTGATGGGAATTTTTTCTTTCTCCCTTAAATTATGCGTTACTGGTGGCTACACTCACCCTACTTATTAGATGGATGATGTTATTTGCTAGATAAGATGGTTTATTAAGAAGAAAAAACCAATTAAAATTAAATAGTTATACACAGCAGCCATTTCAGGCCCTACAACAGGTAATTCTTTTTGCGAAGAACTAGTTGAATGGGCTAGATAAATTAAAAGATGGACTATCGGAACTGCAGAAGTTTTTCACTATTACGTAGTGAAATCTAAACATATCCAACCTAATTTAAAGTTTACTGTTTGGGGATTCTTGTATTTCAATTATTATTCAGTATTTTTGATAGCATAAAACTTTTTTACTATCAGCTGCGCTGTATGTTTCACTGTTTATAAGTCAGATGAGCTTTCAGACCTTGAATTCTATTTAAGTCTAGGACCTCTTGGTTTCTAATATGTTATATTTATTTTAATGTTTATTATAAATGGAGCATCTCAATACATATTAGATCCCATCAGAAAAAAAGAGAGCTTTAACATAATATTAACATTAATTCACATCATAGTAACTCCTTTAACTTAAATTGCTTCTGGCTTAGTAGCTTGTTTTGGAATTTTTGAAGTTGCTTTTAGAGGTAAGAAGGTTTGTAATCATATCAGCTCTAAAAAAGATACACTCAAATGAAAACAAAAATAAGATAGCTATTAATTTCTAGTTAAACTTATCTAATAATTTCTATTTATTTACTTACAAATGTATAATTCTTATTTTTATAAACTTTATTCTATTTATAAATATCATTAAATATTATATTCAAATCTATTCACTTAATAAGCATTATAGTATTAAATTAAATAAATTGTAAAAATAAAATTTTTTTTAATAATAAAGAAATATTTTAAAATATAAATACTGTGATAAATCAAATATGCGATTTTTTAAAAAATAATTTGAATAAATTTAAAATTAATTCAAAAAAAATAAATTTGCAAAAAAACAAAAAAAATAAATTCATACAAAAAAATTTATTACAAAAGATATTATTATTGATAGTTATATATTTATAATCAAATTTATTACACTATTATTTACTTGTTTGATATAGATTAATCTAAAATACTGCTTATATTATTACTCTCAGTTGTTCTCTTTTTTTTTAATGGGTTCATACTCCACTTTATTTTTTGATGATTTTCAAAATTTTAATTCAAAAGTTATATTTTTGCAGAAATTTTGCTAAGCTCAGTGCTTTAGATCAAATCTTCTCTTCTGCCACATTTTCTTCTGGCAAATTATACTATAATATAAATTAAGACAGATATAGTTATTACTGAATAAAGCATCATTAAGACAACAATTATTGTTGCTAAGGTTTTTTGGGTATTAATATCACTTATGTTAATCATAACTCCTAAAACACAAACTATAGATAGGAAAATAATCTCTGAAGAAATAAGGACATTATTACTAAGTTTTTTAATGTAGATTTGTTTTTTATATGCTATGTAGATAAAAACAACCTAGGATACACAAATAGACCATATTGTATAATTCAGGAACTACTTGCTTCCAGTAATAATGATACAGTAAATAAGCTTTCTTACTTCAAAGATAACAAAATAAAATCTAGAAAATTTATTTTCTTAGTTAATACCACTGCTCAAAATAGAAACAGCTGAATCCTAATGGTCATTTCTATATATTCTCATAAACGAGTATGCTATGTAAAAGCTATATAGTATTATGAATATTCCGATAAATGCCCAATCTATCATTCTTTATTCAGCTATTTAGCATTAAAATAAAGTTATAAGCATGAAATTAGAACTAATTTAAATTAAAAATATGACCAAATTCCATCTTATAATATTCATGTGCTTGAAATGCTCTTTTGTTTTTATCTGATACTGATGCATAGCCTAAGCTACCAAGAAAATTAGTATGATAAGACTCAACGTTATTATACTATTTGAAGCAAAAAATATCTTGTCTGTTAGCATTAATGCCTTTTCTGAATCATTGATAGGATAAATGCTTTCATTTGAGTTTTATTAGAGGACTCTATTGGTTTTTTGCTTGTTATCTGAAGATGGATATAACAATTTCTGCTAAAAAAGCGAATTTAAGTTGTATTTTGTATACGAACTTAAAACCGACGCCTAGGAACTGTATGTCTAATCTTGTCTTATATAGAAATTTCCTAATAATTGCATTAAACCGAGTGAGTAAGAAATTCCAGGAATAAAATTTGTCACAGTTGTTATAGCAACAATTGAAAATTAAGCTACACCAACTGCTGATTATGCATTCACAATAGGTTTTGGTACCTAGTAGATATACTAACAGTCAGCTTATCCAGCCTCTTCAAAGTTAGAAATGCATTTACAAGTTTTGTTTATTGAATCGAATAATCTTGTACTAGAGGAACATGAGGCACATTCCGAGGAACTTGGACCTGTGCAAGTTTGACAACTTACATCACAGTTTTTATAAGTATCATCTAATTCGATGCATTTTTCACTTGATATGCATGTTTTACAACCTTATTTACATGGTAAATTGCAAATACCTAATGAATTTGCATACATTTTATTTTCACAATAAACACAATCTCCTGAATCGTTAAATTTATATCCACTCAGACATTTAAAGCAAGCAGTTTTATTGCACTAAGAGCAGTTTGACTTCAAACATGTAGTACATTTAAATTTGTTAGGATCTTCTTTGCTTAAGTAACTCCCTTCTGGGCAAACACAGGATGACATGTTAGAATCTAATTTTGATCCCTCAATACAAACATCACATTTATCTGCTGAACTATTACAAGTATGGCAATTACTAGCTTTGCAGATTTAGCAGTTTAAAAATGTTTCTTAATTTTTATTTTAGATTTCTCTGCAATACGTTCCTTAAGGTTAATCAGGATAACACTTCTTTTCATACAAAAATTATCCTTTAGAGCATTCAATACATTAACTAGCGGTTTCAGAACAATTAAGACAATTTTTATCACAATCCTTGCAAATTTTATTGGCATCACAATAAACACTATTAGGCTATTATGGCAAGCAATTATTTTAGTATAGGAAATCGCCTTTTTAGCAACTAAGGCACATTTTAAGAGTTTTATCACATTATTAGCAAGGGTTATCTTAGGCTTGACAATCTTAACAAACAAATGTTATAGGATTACAATAAGTATTAGGTGGTTGCTAATCAGAGCACTAATTATTAAGCAAAAATAATTTTTACTTTGTCTATTCAGAAAGCGTACATTCTTCACAAGAAAAATCATCTTAACATTTAGAACAACCTTAAGTGCATTTTAAGCATTTGTATAAATTGTTCTCGTCAGAGTTATTATATGTACCAGGAGGACATTAGCATATTTTAGATTAAGAATCTGGGAGAAAATCTCCTTAGCATTTTACACAATCTATATTACTAGGTCCTGAACATTAAGAGCACGAAACATCACAGTCAACGCATATATTTTCTTTACAATATGTTTTATCAGGTTAACTAACTTAACACTAATTTTTATAAAGAAAATAATCTTTTTAACATTTAGTACATTATATTTCAGAAGAACATTCACTGCAACCTTTTTAACAATTTTAACAAACTTTAAAAGTATCCTTATCTTAGCAAAATGTATTAGAAGGTTAAGATGTTTAACATTCATTGTTAAAAAGGAACTGGTCTTTTGGACAAGCAGTACAATCAGGAGAATCTTTACAAGCTTAGCAAGAAGATTAACAATCTTTGCAAGTTTATGATTTATCACAATAAGTTTTATCTGGTTAGGAGCTTAAGCATTTTCCATTATAAAAGAATAATCCTGGCTTGCAAGTTATACAGTTATCAACATTTGTACCACCGCAAGAGCTACAGCTTTAATCGCAATCATTACAGATGTTTGAAACAGGGTCACAATATGTTGAATCAGGTTTATTATCTAAACACTGATTTTTATATAAATATTTATTTGCTGTACTTTAATTACAGCTAATACACTAGTTTGGTTAAGATCCTTGACATTCCAAACAAGTTGAATCACATTTATTACATTAAATAGAACTTTAATTAGAAGAGTCAACAAAATAACCAGATTAGCAACCACAAGACTTATCTGTTTTTAAAACTAGAGCATTTTAGCAAGTTAAGCATTAATTAGGATTATTTCCATTGCATGTCAAACAATTTGGATAACATTATTAGCAAGTATTATCAGATGCAAGAAAGAAGTTTTCTAGACAGTCTGAGCAAGTTTTAGAATCCTGGCAAGAATTACATCCCAAACTGCATTAGTGGCAAATTTTTTAACTATCACAATATGTTTGTGGAGGTTAAGAATCATAGCATTAATTGTTAAACAAATAGTTTAGACAGCTCAAACAATTGTTTTTATCTGGACCACTACAAGTTTTACATAAGCTATTACAATTACTGCATTAAACAGATCCTGTTGAGTTATCTATAAATTGATTATCAGGACAAGCACAAGTATTTGAAGCTGTTAAGCTTAACCTCTTACTAGAATCGCATTATGTACAATTATTATTGTTAGGACCACTGCAAGCTGAGCAAGTTTAATCGCATTTGTTGCATTATTTTGTTGAAGGATCACAATAAGTACCAGAAGGAGGACTATCATAACAAGTATTTTGGTATATATAGTTTTTACAAGTTAAGCATTCTTTATCTGATGGACCACTACAAGTCAGGCAAGTGGTGGAACATTATTAACAAGTCTTTGAAGTATCTTCATAATATCCTTCATTACATAAGCATTAAGTGCCAACTAAACTTCTATTTGTACCTGCTTTACATGTTATACAGTTATTATTAGATGGTCCATTACAAGAGCTGCAAGAAATATCACAATCTTAGCATTTATTATCTTAACAATATGTTGAATCAGGTTAAGATTAAACACAATCACCTAATTTAATTTTAAATAAAAAATTTTGTTAAAGAAGGATTATTCAAAAAAATTTTTTAAATTAAATTTTTTTATTTATGTAAATTTAAATTAAAATTCTTATAAAGTTATTTAGAAAAAAAATTTATCCATCCCTACTTAAAACTTAAATGGAAAGCTAAAAATTAATTGTTTTTTTTTCCATTAAATTATTAATTCTAATTATATAATATATTACCTTTGTACAAAAATTAAGATTATTTGCAAGATGTACAAATATTTAAGTCACTTTTCTAGCATTCTTAGCAATTTAAGTTCGTACATTATTAGCAAGTGAAAAAATTTTAGCTTTATTCGCAATAAACACTAGAAGGTTTTAGAATTTAACAAGAATTACTATAGAGATACTAATAATCTGGACAACTTATGCAATTTTTAGAACTGTTAATGCAAGTTTTACAATTTGTATCACATTGTTAACAATCAGCATAACTTGTGCAGTAAGTTCCAGGCAGAGGGTTCTAATAACATTAATTTAAATAAAAATATGTTTTATCTATACAGCTTTAACAGTTGTTGCTAGATCCTGTACAAGAAAGACAGTTTATATCACAATCTTGGCACTCTAAATTCAAATTACAAAATGTTTTGGGTGGTTAAGTAGGTAAGCATTATCCTTTATATTGATATTTATTTGAAGAGCTAACATTACAAGAAGTACATGATTTTGAATCTCCAGGGCTATCGCATTCTTAACAAGTAGAGTCACATTTTTGGCAATATTAAAAACTATTACCATTTTAAGTGACAATAGTGCAAAATGTACCAGGAGGTTTTGTTGTATCACAAGTTTTAGTTATACTATTCAAAAATTCATTACTTTTACATGCTATATCTAAGCATTAGTTAAAATATTGGTATTTATTTGCTATACAGCTTTGACAATTACTACTTGAAACAGAGCATGAAGAGCAATTAAGATCACATTAATAACAAATAAAATTCGAATCACAGTAAGTAGCTGGAGGTTACTATATTTAGCATTAGTTATTGTAAAAATATTTATTTGAAGAATTTATATTGCATAATGTACAAGAGTTTGAACTTTCAGGAGCACTACATTCTTTGCAACTAGGATCACATTTCTAACAATAATAAAATGTTGAACCATTCAAAGTTATTTAAGTGCATGATGTACTTGAAGGTTATGACTAATCACAATTATTTGTATAAGGATTCAAATACTAATTTAGTGAACAGATCTTTGCTAAGCACTTATTTGAATATAAATAGCTATTAGTTACACAACTTTAGCAATTGTCACTAGAATTAGAGCAAGTTGCACAATAAGTATTACATTTTTAACAAATATAATTACTATCACAATATGTTGAAGCTGGTTATGAAGATAAACACTGGTTCTAATAATAGTATTTATTAGAAGAACTTAAATCGCAAGATGTGCAAGATTTTGGGTTGTTTGCAGAGCTACATTCTTTACAGGTTGGATCACATTTTTAGCAATTTTAAAATATTTAATTATTCACTGTTTAAACTTAACAGAATGTGCTTGCAGGTTTTGAAGAGTCGCATGTATTTGAGAAAGGGTTCAAATACATATTATTGTAACAATCTAAACAGATATTTGGATAGCCATCTTTGCATCCATAGCAATTTTGGTTGCATTGTTAGCATAAAATTATAGAAGTTGAATAAAGAAGTTAAGTATTTGAAGGATTAGTGTTGTAGTGATGGTCCACAGAATTACAAGATTTAACACAGGCATTATAGGTTGAATTTAAAAACATTGTATATCCGCTTTGGCATGTTTTAAGAGTAAAACCCATCCAAATACCATTTATCATATTCACATTATATCCATTCCATGTAAAATAGTTTAAAATTACTTATTTATTTTTTGCTTCAGGAGTTTATCCACTTAAAATTTTAATACCAAAATAACCATCAGATGATATACTAAAATCCTTTAATCCAAAAAAAACTGGGGAGCTATCTATTTGAGCTGAAATTTTCCATTGTACTGTATTATCTCCACCAATATTTTTACCTTAAGTATCAAACTGTGCTTAATATGAATATAACTATTCAAGCATATTTTATGATGAAGTTTAATAAATTATAACAATATTTAAGTAAACAGTTGGAACATTTTAATTGGAAAATTAAATTTTATAGTTTCTGTTATCTATTTTAGTTAAAGTGTATTTGAGTTATAAATTACTTCCGTTTGATCCTTCAAAGCCATAGATAAAAGCAGCTATTTATAAAATGTCCTATGTTCCTGTTATAGTTGTTGCTATCGAAGAGCTAAGCTTTTTCTATTATACTTCAATATTAGGATCATCAATCGCAATTATATTAAAGCCTAATTATAACAATTTGCATCCTAAAGATTGTAATTTGTAGCTAAGTTTTGCTTGCGTTAGATTAATGTTTGTCAGTAAAAAGCCCTGTTTACTACAGTCTTCTGAATTATACACAGTTAAAGCATAAACAATTTTTGGAAGATTTTTAAATTTTCCAGAAGATATATCAAAATCATAATTTTTATATGAATTTGCACCAATTGATGTAGAAGACCATACCTATTACTCAGGTTTTATTAATACTCTATCTGATTAGATAATATTTTATTGTTAAAAAGTTTGATAAATTAGGTTTATGAAATATAAAATAAAAAGGAATTAATTTTTAAAAATCTTCATTTGCATCTGGTTTTTATGTTTAAAGTATTGTTTGAGAAATAAATTAATTATCAAATGTGTAATGGTAAAAATATGTTAGTGCAATTCGTAAATAAATTTTATCAATCAAGTTCATGACTTTTTAATTAGTTTTTTACAATTATCTAATATTGCTTTAATTTAAAAATTGCGGTAGGGAGAAAATCACCAGATAGACTTGATATTAGAGATTGATTTGATAAATCAAAAATAAATAATATTATTTATCCTCATTCAAACCTTCTTTTTATTAAACAATTTGATTACTGTCTCTAATTTGAAATCTTTTAACTTAATCAAAAATGGATAAAAGTTATAATCTTACAAATAAATTATGGCAATTAATTACAAAAGGTTTTAAAATATTTTAAAACAAACAAGTGAATATCTACAATTACTTTCACAAATAAGTTAAATAGTAATTATTTTTTACAATTTTCTTAAAGAAAAAATAAATAAAAAAGTTCTAATTAATTTTGATGAGTATTACATTACACTGAACCTATTTTTTTGGAAAATGAGTGTAATAAATAATGAGCTCCCTTTTGCAATTAATTATTTTTGCTGAAGTACAGACTTACAAAATAATTAGAATCCGTCAAAGAAAAAAAAATGAGAACATTTAAATTTATTTTTTATATTTAAAATGATTTTTAATGTTTTCGATGTATTATTTAACTAAATATATGGCCATTTTGAATTTTGATTGAGTGAGTACTACAAGCAAATATTTATTTTAAAGGTAGGGTCACATTACACTTGAATTAAAAACAAGTATATTAGCAAATTGATAAAGGAAATATCTAAGAGATGTACTTTAGATATTTAGTAATACTTCCTTTATATAATAACAATCTATTTAATTAATTGTGAAAGAATTTTAATTAGTTATCTAATCTTTTGATTATAAATAAGCAGTAAATCCGTAAAAGCCTAAATTAATCTTGCAGGAAACATTAAAAATAAAATTTATTTCTATCGAATGATGATCCTTCATTTTGTGCTATAAAAAAAGTAAATTTTCAATAAAACTAGTATTGAATGGAGATTTATGAGCTTGAATTTGTAATAACAAAAAAGAAAATCAATCGGATTTAAAATAATAATAGTTGTTTATTATTTTTGATTTAAATACATCAATAACAATATTAAATTAAAATGACGCAGATGATCATATCATAATAGCTAATTTAGTTTATTAGGTAGCAATTAATAAAATTTGATATTTGTTTTTGATAAAGGTCTATTTTAACTTACTTTTTCTTTTTGAGTTGATAAATCTCTATTGTTACATATTAATAACTTTTAAAGCACAGTAAAAGTAATTAGTTTTTATCAGATATTCTTACCTATATTTTGAAGATTTGTTAATAATATTATCTAAGTCTAAATTTATATTAAATTTGTATTTATATTTCTGTTTTATTCAAGCGAGTTGAGTTTCCTTCTTTGGATTTTTTCAAAAAGCTTAAAATGCATCTTGCTATCAATAAACCAGCATTTGAGTGAGTTTACAGATTATATTAAAGCGAATTTTCCGTCTTTACCAGGTATTATAACTAATCTGACGTAAATGATGAAAGTATTGGTTGCCTACATATTAATTATAAAAGCTTCTATATTTTTAAATGAAATTCAACAAAAATTATGTGGTGCAAATTTTATCTAAATCGCCTCACTTAAACAAAATCATTAAATATAAAATCAACATTATATCATACCTCATTGATATATTACAATTAAAAAGATCATATAAAAAAGCTATTTTAATATCTTTACTAAAAGCAGTTATTATATGAAATTTTAAAATTTCATTTTGAAATCTAAATCATAATAATCGCAATCAAGCAAAAATCTCTGCTTTCTTAGTTCATAATTTTAGGCAAAAATAATACGCTTAATTTAAAAATATTATTTTCTAAAAGAAATAAGAAGTTCCTAAGATTTCTAAAAATTGTTCTATTTTGTATTTGTTTTTTTTCAAATCAAGTTGAGTAGCAATAAAATTTAAAAATGCACTGCTATGTATTCTATTTACTTTATTTCTAAAATATCTTCTTATAAAAAGCAATTAAAAAGAACATAATCACTGTGAATGGTCAATTTATAAAAATCATATTTTTATATTCCTAAAAATGAGAAAATGAATATATGAACATGCAATCTCTAAATTTTTATTAATTATGTGAGATTAATATTAAGATATTTTACCCTATATAATGAATATGAAACATATATAAATACTTATAAAATGATATTTATTTATCTATTTATGGTATTTAAAATATTAAAATATAAAATATATCTAATATATTTTACTTAATAAAGCATCTAATTACCTTACAATTAATTATAGTAACAAATTATATTAAGATAAAAAGTAAATAAAAAACTTAGTTTCTAAAAGATATTGTGAATTTAATTTCAGAAATTAATTTATAATATTATGTAATAATTATATTAAAGATTAAAAAACTACGTAATAGCAATATAAATAGAACATTTATTTATCTTAAAACTAATTAATAACTCCAAATGTTCTAGCTATTTTATTAAATATTGTTTGCCAAATGGTTTAATTCCAGCTTAATAATTTAGCTAGTTATTTTTAAATGGTTTTCATTTCAATAAATCTATTAAAAAGTCATAATTTTAATTTTAAATGTTATCAGTCTTGGTAAATATTTTAATTCTAATAAATTTTAATGTCATAGCTGTTAAAGAATTTGAATATCCACTGATTTTACATTAAAAAATTAGAATATTTAAATTACTTTTTATTGAATGTTAACACATCGTCATATACTTATTAATAGCATATTTATCTTTTTAGAGTTTTAAATTTCTAGTTTTTTCAAAGAAACATTTAAGTTTATCCTAAAGTGACAATTTTATAATTGGTTTAAGTAAATTAGAAAATATTCATTTAGTTCTGATCTTTCATAAAAATGAGGGAATAAACTATTTTTTGTTACTAATTTTAAAAAAAAATCAAATTATTTTTCATCTTAAAATATTTTTATATAAGAAAAATATGTAAGCTTTAATCTTCTATAAAATTATATCTTTGTTGGCTAAAATTTTCCTCTCACTTTATAATTAAATATTTATCTTCTAATTTTTAGCTATCTTTGTTTTCAGTTAATAAGAAAATTATTAGCAGTCCTTTACATTTTAGTTCTTTTAAAAGTCCTTCAAAATAAAATATTTTCCAAAGATTTACAATTTCGTTCTTTTTACTAATTAAATATAATTTTTTTTTTTAACTTATTTTTACTTCTTTAATTAGGATTGTAAATATTTATCTACCATTCTATTTCTTTAATATTTATTAAGTTTATCCTAAAATTTTATAATAATTTTAGAGTAAGTTTAGTAGAAATTTAATAGCATTTCTATTATTATGGGTTTTATTTAGCCTTTACTTCAACTATCTTATTGAAGTTTTGAAAATTTGAAGTTTGTTAAAGACTCCAATATGTGCTATTAGTGTGATTTTTTTATGTGAAGCAAAACCCTGAATATCAAAGAAGACTCTATACTTAAGTAAACGTATATAAAGTTATTCTCTTTTTATTCTTGAAACAAATTATACCTTTCATAAATTTAATAGATTTAAAAATCTTTAATGCATAACATTGTGATTGCAAGAAGGTTGACATTGATAATGAAACTGAAACTAAGCATATATTTTTCATTTGTTTTCTGTGAATAAAGATGAATTTAAATAATAATATACGATAACTATCAGCTTAAAATGTATAATGTAAATTTTTATATAAATTTTGCTAATAAGGTTTATCCAACAGCAAAAAATTAGTCAATAATTATATATTAATTTTGTGTTTAAATTTATTTTTATTCTCAATATATATATAATGGAAAAGTGGTGTAGCTGCTTTCTGTCTAATCCAAGTAAAAATAATAATATTTTAGTAAATGAAAATTATCAAAAATTTAATTAAATTTATTAATATTTTTTATGATTTTTTTATGAAAATATTCTATATTATTATAAGTACTAAATAAAATAATGTTTAAATTATCATAAACCATCATGCTTTAATTGAAAATACTCGAAATGATAACCATCACCCCGACAATGATAATATTTATGAAGGTTTTAATTGATAAAAACAAATGAAATTTTGTTTGACTATGCGTTTGGATAGATTTATAAAACAACTAAAAATATTTTATTTTTAATAACATACTCAAGTAAATTTCTCTTATTATAGAGGTAATTTTTTATCATTCAACTGAATTCAAAACAATAAGCATTTTTTGGTCTAAATGGAGTACATTAATTTTTATATAAATAGGTCTTATCTTTACATTTTTAGCAATTACTGCTACTTCCAGAACATGAAATACAGTATTTATCACATTAATAGCAGATAAAATTAGTATCACAGTAAGTTGATGGAGGTTATTCAACATAGCATTAGTTTTTATAAAAATACTTATTTGAGGAATTTATGTTGCATGATGTGCAAGAGTTTGAGCTTTAAGGAGTACTGCATTCTTAGCAACTTGGATCACATTTTTAGCAATTTTAAAATATTTAATTACTTACTGTTTAAGCTTAACAGAATGTGCTTGCAGGTTTTGATTAGTCACAGGTATTTGTGAAAGGGTTCAAATACATATTATTGTAACAATCTAAACAGAAATTTGGATAACCATCTTTACATCCATAGCAATTTTGATTGCATTATTAGCATAAAATTATAGAAGTTGAATAGAGAGGTTAAGTATTTTCAGGATTAGTATTGTAGTGATGGTCCACAGAATTACAAGATTTTACACAGGCATTATAGGTTGAATTTAAAAACATCGTATATCCGCTTTGACATGTTGTAAGAGAAAAACCCATCCAAATACCATTTATCATATTTACAGCCATGCTATTCCATGCAAAATAATTTAAGACTACTTATTTATTTGTTGCTTCAGGAGTTTATCCACTTTAAATTTTTATACCAAAATAACCATTAGATGATATGCTAAAATCCTTCAATCCAAAAAAAACTGGGGAGCCATCTATTATAGTAGAAGTTTTCCATGGTACTGTATTATCTCCACCAATATTTAAACCTTAAGTATCAAACTATGATTAATATGAATATAGCCGTTCAAGCATATTTTATGATGAACTTTAATAAATTATAACAATATTAAAGTAAATAGTTGGAACATTTGAATTAGTATATTAAATTGCATAGTTTCTGTTATCAATTTTATATAAAGAGTATTTTAGTTATAAATTACTTCCGTTTGTTCCTTCAAAGCCTATGATAAAAGCAGCTATTTATAAAATGTCCTATGTTCCTGTTATAGTTTTTGCTATCGAAGAGCTAAGCTTTTTCTATTATACTTCAATATTAGGATCATCAATGGCAAGTATATTGAAGCCTAGTTATACCAATTCGCATCCTAAAGATTGTAATTTATAACTGAGTTTTGTTGGGTTTAGATTTAAAGTTGATATCAAAAACCCTTGTTAGGTACAATTTTTTGAATTATACACAGTTAAAGCATAAACAATTTTTGGAGGATTATTAAATTTTCCAGAAGATATATCAAAATCATAATTTTTAAATTAATTTTCACTGATTGATGTAGCAGACCATACCTATTACTCAGGTTTTATTAATACCCTATCAGATTAGGTAATATTTTATTACTAAAACGTTTGATAAATTAGGTTAGTGAAATATAAAATAAAAAGGAATTAATTTTTCAATTTCCTCATTTGCGTATGGTTTTTAGGTTAGAAATATTGTTTGAGAAATAAATTAATTATTAAATTTATAATATTAAAATAATGTTAGATCTAATAAACTTGTAATTTCATCAATAAAATACATCATCTCGTATTAAATTTAAAATAAAAATAATTAAATTTTGTTTTAATTATTATTTTTCGGTAAAAATAAAGGTATGGCTAAGAAAGATTTGATATTAATGATTTATCAATATTAATGATAAATTTTTATTACCTTACACCTAATTAAAATCTACAAGAAAAATAATTGAAAAAGAATAGCTCTATTATTGTTTTCAGTGTATTTTTTAAAAAATAAACTGAACAAACAAAATATGTGAATATTATGTACAAAAATATATATTTAGCTAAAATTTAGTTTTTTCATTAAACCAGAGAGAACAACATAATGGGAGTGGTTAAAATATTTGCGGCTTTGCTGAGTTTAAAATTACAAAAACCCTTAACTAAGTTAAGGAAGCAATTTTCGAAATAAATTTTTTTTTTTTACCCTAGCTTAACTTAGAATAGAGAAAGTAAATTAATAGTAAAGCAAATAAGATTTAATTAATATATTAACACAATTAAATTTAAGAATCAAATAAAAAAAACTATTTTAAATTTAAATTAAAAAATAAAATTTTAAATATTTAAAATAATTATTTTTAATTTTTAAGATAAAATATAAATTAAAATTAAATGAAATAAAACCTTGTGAAAGGCTATTAAATTTATATCTTTTGAAATTATTTAATAAATGCTGAAATCTAAAAGTTTTTAAAGATATTTCAACTTCTACCAAGAATAGTTATAACTTTATTTTGTTTTGGTAAATTGCAACCACTATTAACTATTTGATTATTAAAATATTTTTGAGTTAATTTTTAACACGAAAATTATCCATTTGATGCTGGATTTCATACATACTCAAAATATAAAATAACCTTCATGAAATTTATTAAACTTTTATTTACTTGTTAGATAAAGATTTATCTATAATACTACTTATATTACTGCTCTAAGTTGTTCTCTTTTTTTTCAAAGGATTCATACTCCATTTTATTTTTTGGTTTTTTTCAAAACTTTAATTTAAAAGTTAAAATTTTGAAGAAATTTTACTAAGCTC
>JH719975.1:0-86351 GCA_000231845.2 Tetrahymena malaccensis 436
AACCCCAACCCCAACCCCAATAATAAAAATAAATAAAAACTTATATATATATTTAATATATCAAGAAAAAACAAAAACATTCTAGAATATAAATTAAAAATCCATAGTAAAATAACTCCATATCCATTTTATAATTTTGTTAATCAATATTAATAAAAAGATTTAAATAAATTTAAATTTTTAAAAAAGTAGATCAGCAAAATTATATGTTCATTAATATTGTTAATTTTAAAAACAAGAAACGTAAATTTTAATTTTGTAGTAGAGTAAAATCAGATAGACGTATTTTATTTGTAAAGAACAAAATAAGTTGAGAAGTATAAATAAGTTGGGTATAAACATCAGAAAATAAAAAGAATATTAAAAATAGTTTAAAATAACTGATTTTTTGCATGAGTAAAACGTTAAGTAATCACATTAAGTTGCATTTATCCTAATAAAACTGCTATAAAATATATCAGTATTTTATGGAGTAAAGAAAACCAAATTAATTAAATATTTTTATCTAGGTTCAATATTAATAAGAATATTTAACGAAATATGTTTGAAGAAAATATATAATATTTATTAATAAATGAATAAAGTGATATAACATGGAATCAAACAATGAGTTTTATCAAAGAAAGAAATTTAAATAATTAATCTAGAAAACTATATCAATCAATATCGTGCTTGATGACATCACAACTAGAATAAAGGTCTATTATATTGTAATTTTAAATTTTCAAATGGCTTACATTAATTTAAATCTAAAATAAATAATAAAAGCTTGATTATCAATTTTTAAAATTTAAATTAAAATTTGTTTCATATGTTATGTTTGTAAATGTTAGTGCAATTAAATGTAGAAAAGATGTGAATAATAATTAATCTTAGAATGAATGAATAAATTAATAGCAAGTGATAGAAAATAAATTTTTTTTATTTGAGAAAATTCTTTAAATAGAAAGGAGAGGATTTATTAATTAAATTATATTTTTCCGATTTAATGTATTATGAATATGTAATATGAATGAATATGCATGTGTTAGACAATTAATTTAGTTAGGTAATTTGATTATTGATTATTGATTGATAGATAGATAGAATAGAATAGATTGAAGTTCAAGTGTTTAGAAGTAAATTATAGTGAGAGTAAAAAGTAATACAGGTTTCTTGCAGTAAATATTATTAAAATGATGGGATGAGAATGAATATGCATTTAATTTATTAAATATGTGTTAAAGGGTCTAATTAATTAGCTATTATAATTATTATTATTATTAGTTATTATTATATTTTCTTTAATTATTGAATATAGTATTTGTTTCTTTGTTTATTTTTTCTATTGGTTGATAGTTATTTCTTTATGTATGTATGGATGTATGAATTAATTAATGAATGAATAAAGAACTATTTGATAGATCAGAATTGAAATTTTTGTTTAAGTGTACGTTCTTACTATACTTTTATTGGGTATATAAATCATTTTTCTAGTGTTTTAATTAATGTTTTTCAGTTAATTCCTCTATTTTGTTATTAATTGGATGGCTTTTGTTATGATTAAGAGGGAGAGGCACTTATTTATTAGATATCTGCACTGAATTTTCTTAAATTATTCAAGTTAGGATATTATCTCTCAAAACTTCTTGCAAGATTAAGCAGAAGAGTTGAAGCCTTAAGAATTTCCTCGTTGTTTAAGCTGAGAATTTAGATAACTTGTTGTATAAGGGCAACAAGATTAAATTCATTGTACATTTGTTAAAGGATTTTAAAAGAGACATAGATAATTGCTCCAGCAATAGTAGTTTGGTTATGGTTATTAATGATAGAATATTCATGTGAAACCATTTTTGCAAGGTAAATGCACATTTTACGGAAGAAAGTAAGATGTGAGTCAAGGAGATGTTCTTCTAAATTTAATTTTTGGACTGTAACAGCCATGAAGTCAAGGATAGTGGGAGAACTTAAATCGAAATCAATAGTGGCCAAGATTTCTTATTCTCTTTACTTGATATCTGAAATAGACAATTTTTTGTGGCCAATTTTTTCATAGAAGGTTTAAAGACGAAGAGGATATATTTCTTCATATTTGCAAGCAATGAACATACTAGCAACACCAGTCAAGTGTAAATCTTGTGGAGTTAACTATCTATTTATATTTAAAATATTTAGATTAAAACATGTTATAAACCTAGAAAGGAAAAATATTTGTTTAGCAATTATCAGTATTAGTTAATATTTTTTATTTAAGGTCAGGAAGGAAAGGAGGAATGATTGAATGAATAAATGCAAAAAAATAATTAAAAAGCATTGAAAATTTTTAAATTTCTTTATTGTGTTAATTTGTAATAAATTAGCGTTTTTATGCAAACTTTATGGAGGGAAACAATCAATATCAAATGATCTAATTTAATCATTTAGAATTAAAAATGTGACGAATTTTTAAAATATTAAAATTAATTATGGGGAAAGTTATAGTGTTCAAAAAATTAACTTTAAATCAGTAAAAATTTAATATCGAAAAAATATTTTATTAAATTAATTTTAATTACCTTGAGGATTTTTAGAAAAAGTTGTCCATGTATTATACAGCTAAGAAGAAGGTTTAATCGCTTTAACCATAGCTTGTTGTAACCTCAATCATCCAGTCAATCATCTTTGCTCTTATTTCAGGAGTGATTGTGTGGTTTTACAAGAAATCACTTGGCGATTTTTAACTCTATTAATGTTATAAAAAAAATTAATATAAATTTGCTACTAAGATTTGAGATAATAATTCGAATTACTCCCTCCCTCCGATAATCTTATTTATAGATTTTTTCAAATTTTTAATTACATAAATGAATAAGTA
The DNA here is from genome assembly GCA_000231845.2 of Tetrahymena malaccensis 436. Lineage (NCBI taxonomy): Eukaryota > Ciliophora > Oligohymenophorea > Hymenostomatida > Tetrahymenidae > Tetrahymena > Tetrahymena malaccensis. Next base: position 2,834 of record JH719975.1, read on the forward strand.
ATCCATATGGTTTAAAAAGAGTATGATAGTTAGCCAAAATCAATATTGATTATAAGTGATAGTGTTGTTTGTTTATTATTGATTTTAATATCCAAAAAAAAATTAATTATTTAATTAATTGACTAGTATCTATTTAGCAAATAGGAAATTTGACAAGCATATCAAAGATTAAAAATTTGTAAATTAATGTGAATTTCAAAAATTGGGGAGAATTAATTGAAAACTCATTCATATGATTGTTAATAAGTAAATTAACAATAGAAAATAAGTCATCGGGAATCCTTAAAAATGGAATAATTAAGTAGATAAATGAATTTAACTATTTACATTAATCATAGAAGAAATTATTCTAGATGAGTAAGCTTCTTCGTTGGAAGCACTCTTCATAAGAACTTAAATTTATTAAAATCTTTTGCTGCTAAAGTAGTCAGAAAAAGTATTGCACTCGGTTGTTCTTGAATCTTGTAACTATTACTTCTCAAAGTTGTTATTTTATTTCAAATTGCATTCGTCTTCGATTTCCATGCAGTTTGTGGTAGATATCTCTTTTTGAGGATTCACAATATTGATTTAGCAATTCTAAGCTTTCTTACGGATGCATTCACCTGCGCGGAAACCAGCAGCGCTTCTTTAAGCTAAAGAATTGTTGTAGAACTTCTACTAAACTCCAGCATGGCTAGCATTTTCATAAGACAAGCAGGATTATTGAGAAGGCATAGTTTATATTTCTAATTAGGAATTCATTTTTGTTTAAAGAGGATTAATTATTATATTTTTGATGTTGTGATTGTTTGTGTTTGTTTTAATAGTTAAAATATCAAAGCCTTGTCTAATGGAGAACGACAGATGATAACTTTTTATTAATATTATATTTATTATATATTATTAATTTTTTTTATTAAGTTTTGGTTTTTTTTGATTTTTATTAATAATTAATTATTATTTAAAGTAATCAAATCACTTTCTGTGTTTTATATCTTAAAATCAAATTATTAATTATTAATGAATGACTGATTAATAAAAAGTTATGCAAATGATTGGATCTTTCCAGCCGTACATTATTAACTAAGATTATAAAGAAATTGCGGAATAAACTGTTCATAAAAAGTGATTATTCAAATTATTTAAATGAATGAAAGTATTTGTAAAACATGTCATCTACAAACTTTTACTAAATAATTTATATAGAAAAATTTATCAAAATTAGCAAGAGCTAAACACAACAAACTAAGGTTTAGTCCCAAAATCTATTTCAACCAAAAAGTTGAATGCATTCAATATCACTCATTCCATCTAAAAATATATTTAACAATAAAGGTAGTAGAAATTAAAATAGGTCTATTACATTTCTTATCAATAAAATTTTTAATCACTAATTTATCAATGCCTAAAAATGGGTTTTATAAAATTTGCGCAATTCAATTAAATTAATTAAACTCTAAAGGATAAGTCTTATTTTGCTAAAAGCTATCATATTATTGACTCGTATCACTGTTTTACTACTTTAATGTAAATTTTTGAAATGTTTTCTCATATTTTTCTCTACAATAGCAGAATTTTCATTGATTTTTACATCGACAACTTTAGCCTTTGAAAAAAAAAATTTATTAAAATTATAAAGAGAAATATTTAAATTTTGATTGCGCTTGGGGAAATAAATTTTGGTGCTGAATAAACATCTCATATCTAAAGATAAATGCTCATAATAAAAATTTTAATTTCCGATATTTTCTGTCTATCTAATACCACAAAAATAAAGGTAATACTGTGATTATTGATTTTATTTAAAATAGCTATATATTATTTTTTAATATCCCTTTCTCATCTTTATTCTTGTTATATATAGGTAGAAAAATAATTTATTTTAATATGCTAAATTTATGAATTACATTATATATTTAGAATAACTTAACTTATTTAAATAAATGAATTTTTATTTTTCAAATAATTATCAAATACTTGACATTCAAATATTATTTGGTATTTGTATCTATCTAATATTTCATAAGTAAAGATTAATAAAATTTGATTCATTAAAGTGTTCATTCAAATTTTTTATTTGAATTTTATATAAATAAATAAACAATAAAAATATCTAACATGTATCTATCTAAATTTAATTTCTATAACAAATTTAAACAACATACTCAATAGGGCTAATTGACTCATACTCATTATAAATTATAATTTACATATAAGCTAATTTAGGGTTTCTATTATATTATTAATAAGTGATATAAATAGGAATATATTAACTAGGGTAATGTGTAGATCACAGATATTAAGTATTTGAACGTAATTTAGGAAAATTAATTGGGAATATTTTGGTTTTGGGGTGAATATTTGAGATGAACAGTATAAATGTAATTTATATGTGTTTGAATCAAAGATCTATGCAAATTTAACAGAAATAATTGAATGTATGTGCTTATTAATGAATCTATTGATTTGTCTGTTTGATATTTGATAAATAAAAAATAATAAATTCAAAAATATTTCCCCATCTGCATTTAGCATACTATTCTTCCAATTTTGTAAAAATGGTATATAGCTTCTGATGTGTATAATCTAATATTTTTTTTTATTTGAAATAGTATTTATTAAACTAATCTTAAATGGTGCAATTTATTATAATAATAGAATTAGTTCATTTGGGATAATTAATAGAAATGCCCAGAACAGATAAATAGATAGATTACTATGATGACTTCATAATTTTGAGATACTCAATAAAGATATTTTGAATGATAAGAATATCTCATATTGAATAAAAAGTTAGAACTCCTATATATGAAATCTTAGAAAAACGGAATTATTATAATTTGTATTATATTTTGTATTTTAATGTGAAATTTCAAATATCTAAAAGAATTATGTCATTTATTGTTGCCAAATAAACTAGAGTAAAATTTATAAAACAAATTTGTATTTTTGATAAAGGCATAATATTATATCAAAAAGATATATAAACAAACAAACACACATATATATATCCTTTATGCATATTGCTAACTTTATCATTAAAAAATCTGTTAAATTTAAATACTATTACGTTTAAATTTTTCATTTACATGCTTATTTTAACGTTCAAATTCTTCTCTTTTCAATTTTAAGTAAATACTTCTCAGTTTGAATTTTATATAATTCATTTGCCTTAAATTGTTTTCAATCATTTTAATTTGCCTTAAGTTAAACAAAAAAGACTATTCGAACTAAAAATAGTTATTTTTTTTAAGCTATTGATAATCATAAGATTATCTCAACATGTTTAGGTTCTGCACATGATGCCCATATAGGTTAATTATATAAAAGTAGAATAATTAACAAATTTAAGCCATATACATTCAAATAGCTTCTTATTCTACCTTATGTATAGCTACTATCACCAAATCTAGTTATGAAAACTAGTAGATGCGATTTTAAAATCCATTGACTCGGAAAAAATTGTGATACAATTAAGTTTATGGAAAGAAAAGGTATTTAATGAGTGAGCTGAAAAGGAAAATAACAATTCATAAATAATTGATTATGAAAAATTCAAATGGAGTTAAAGGGATTATTACAAAATTCAGATTGTTAAATTTTTTATAATAATTCAAAAATTTGCGAAAATTTGATTTTAGAACGTTTATAAAGATCAGCTATTTTTTTTCATAAATAATTTCAACTAATTATAAAACAAAGAGGTAAGTGTCTAATATATGCTTACACTATTTATTTATATGATAATCTCATTTTTTCGAAGTCTATTTTTATAATGTGAATATTTAAAGAGATTGTAGATACTAATATTCAAAGCAGTCCTCTCATATTTTTTTTATTCTACAATGTTAAAATTTTTGCTTATATATAGGTGGAAAAATCTTTTATTTTAATTTGCTAAATTCAAGAATTACATTACATATTTATAATAATATCAATTATTTAAATGGAAAATAACTTTTTTTATAAAATAGTTGTCAAATACTTAACATTCAAATATTAGTTGGTTTTGTATTTTAATTTTTTAATTCATAAAATTTGATTCATTAAACATTTCATTCAAATGAATTTTTGAATTGTTTTTCAAAATAAAGAATCAAATAGTCTACTTAAGCTGTTTATTTATGCTATGATTACACTTTATTTCTATAATTAATTTATGTAAAGTTAATTTTAAGAGAGATTGTAAATAATAAATGTAACAAATTAAGTTTGGTGTCATCTTTTTTTAAATGATGAAAAATATCATCGAAATATTTAATACACTACTAGCAGTCAAATACAATTTGAATTTATTTTGCGTAATTGCTATTGATGTATTGTACATTCGATGAATATTGAAAATAGATATTGGTTATTTGAATTTTAATATGATCATTTGATTCAGTAGATATTTAAATTGGGGTCTCTTTTTTCTTAAAAATACATAAATTTGAATTAAATATTTGTAATGTTACTCTGTTTTATATCTTATAACTTTTAAGAATTTAGTTATAAAATTAGTCAGTTCATAACTGGAGGAAAAAAAATTCCTCTATTTCATAATTCATAACACAATTATATATACTTAATAGTTATTTTATGAAAACGTTTAATCCTTTATAAAAGAAAATATAAAGTAATTTAGCTGCTTGATATTTTTTAGTTATTTCAGAAATACTAACTTAACTTTAGATTTGTTTGAATATTAGAGCTCAAAAAATTATTTCATCGATTTATTGGGGAAATCTTGTTTATTTATGTAGAGAGCTAAGTATTATCTAATTTAAATAACTTTCAAATTTCAATAAGGAAATATTTATTAAAAAGTATTTAAACATCAATTATATATATTTAAACAAAATTTGATTAGATAGTGACATACATAATTTTAAGTAGGAGTAAACACTAAACAGATATTTATTATAAATTGATTCAGCAAATATTTATATTTAAATGAATAAATCTTTATTACAAGAATAATGCGACTGATCTAAAATTTTAAAAATATTCAATAGACAATTTATTCAAAAAGTAAATTTTTGTATCATTGATATTCAAATAAAGTAAGCTTAATTATAATGCGAATGCTAAATTTCTGCATTCGAATTTAAAGATTGAATTAAAATAGAAAATAACTATCACTTTTATTAAATTATTTTACATTTGCAAGTTATCAAAAAATTATTCAGTTTTCTATATCAATTATTTAATTGAATATATTTTTAATTCGAAATTAAAGAATAATTAAAATAGATGATGCACAATTAACTATTTGCTAAATAGATAGATTAATAAATAAACAAATTAATTAAATTTACATCTTTAGAAACAAGTTTTATTTTAATAATCTATCTATATCAAATTTATATCTTTTTTATTTTTCAAATAAATCTTTTATTTACTTGTTAAAAATTTGGTTGACCAACACATAAAAAATTACAAAAAACTAATTTTAATTCTGCATCATTAAGTTTTAGTTTTTAATCAACCTTTTCAAAAGATATTTTTTTATTTTTCAAATAAATCTTATTTATCATTTGATTACAAGAAGACATTAAGCAATACATTTATTTCAAAATATAAAAATTAACTAATTGGTTTTAATTTAAATTATTTTTCTTCAAGTCTTCACTCATGCATATAAATTAAAATTTATTATTTATGCTAAAATAATATTTTTTCTCAGAAAGTAGAGGGAAATTATTTTTTGGTCAAACAAATTGATCAATTTATGAATTTAGGCTTATTTTTAATAAAAATAAAAATTAAAAAAATTTTAGATTAGCAAAAGGATTTCTATCTCTTTATTTCAACCTTACTTAGGTTAGTTAGTTCTTGATCTAGACATGTTATTTTTCTAAAGTATTTGATTTCATCAAATTAAGAGTATCTTCTTTGAATTGTTAATTAGAATTCAAAATACTTTCATTATTTTAAATAATGTAGCCAAAAAAGAGATACATCACTTTAATCAAGATATTTACCTCTATTTTCATATTTTTCATCATGACATATATAGCTTTCAGCAAATATAATTTTATCAAGGATCCAGCTTTATTCAGCTGTTATATCCCTCAATTTTTCAATTTAATATTTTCTAAATACTAGTAATAAACAGCTGTATAAGCTAATAAGTAAAAATATCTTTTTCTAAAATAAACTTTTTTATAATGTTTTTTATATTGAACATTTAATAAAGCTTCCTTAATTTTGATACTAACTACCTCTTATGACTCTTAAATTATATCAATGACACAATCTATTTAATTAATAAATTTTCAGATAATAGGAATTGGTTTAGCTTCTTCCTTGACTAATTTTATTCAAGGACATGCATGAACATTATCTTGATTAAATTTTATTTTAAAGGTGATATTTCAAGACTGTCCATTTCATGATCTATTTTTATTTTACCTGTTGAAAGACATCTGTAATTCTAATAGTATATTGAAAGATGCTCTTTTAATAAACTATGAATATTCTATCTAAATTTTTTTTATAATTGTAAGAATATTTTTACTTTTTTCTCAACACTTATTATCAAAGTATCTTGAAGGTAGTTTTTTTTTAAGCAAAAATATTTTTTTATCTTTTTGATATCCTAAATCACAATTTTTTAGGAAGATAATTGACTAAAAATTAATTTTTCGAAATTTTAATTGAGAACAGATATCTGATCGATCAATTTTTATGATATATATAAAAATAAATTATTTTAAAAGTTATTTAAATCTTTATTTCAATTTTTTTTTTAGAATATTTATTTTGAAATTTTACTTCTTCTTATAACTTGCTTATAAATGTTTTTTAAGCAACAATAATATTGTATTTTTTATTTACTAAAGCTGCATTTTTTAGTAAGATCATTTAATTAAAAATAAATTATTCCATATTTGAAAAAATATCTGATCAATTTTTGCTATTTATTAAAAAAAATGAATTATTTAAAAATATTTAAAGATTAGTTAAATATTTTAAATAATTATTTCAAACATTATATTTGATAATAAAAAATTTTAATTTTTTTGCGCGAAAAACAATTAATTTTAAATTTGATAAAAATTTCAAAAATTTCGAAGATTTAACAAAGATCATAAAATATAATTAACTTTTAGTTAGCAAATATCAATCAATATATTTCTAAAAAAGATTTTATCTGTTCATCTATTTTACAATACACCTACTAAGAAAAATGTTTAAGTAAGATAAAAGCAAGTCCAAAGTATCATCTGAGTTTTAAGTAGAATTAGTTGTCTATTTAGATGAAGAAGATTAAATAAAAGAAGTTTTTGAATTAAATATTGGAAACAATGTGATTGGTAGCAGTTCTAAAGATTCTACCATAGTTATCAATAAGCCAGAAATAGAAAAAAAACATTTATAAATAGAAATAGAGTATGATTAAAAAATGAATACATTATTGTGCCAAATTCAATCTTTGAAGAGTGAGCATGGAACTTAAAAAACCCAAAAAGATGGCAATTTGACTAGCTTTCTTCCAGGAAAATGGAATTCAATTGGTGATTTGAATAAAGAGTATGTGTTTTATATAGCTAAGAAATACAAATCTATTGTTAGAAAGGTCGCTAAAAATATTAAATCAAGCAGGTCTATAGAAGCTTCTTCAAATTAAAATTCAAATCCTATTAGCAAAATCAATTTCTTAAAATCATTAGATAACTTAGATGCTGGTGATAACAATAAAGAAAATAGTTTGATGGAAACAAAAAGTGATACAGTTGCGTAGAATAACTTACCCCCTAATCCATAAGATAATTCTGCCACTAAGCCTAAAATGTTTGGAAAAAATTTTAAGCCAAAAAATTCTTCAATAGATGTAAATAAGAATCTTCATAGCAAATTTAAAACTCCTTCCGTAGCAACAGAGAAACCAGCTGATGTAGCTCAAAGTAAGCTTATTAAATAATATAGTTATTTATCTAAGTTATTATATTTATAAAGAAATGGAAGTAGAAAAGACTGATACAAAAAATTCTGACAAAAAAAATGAAAAAAAATTAGAATCTGAACCAATAATAACATTAAAAGTTCCAAGTAGTCCTTAGGTGATTAGCTCAAAAGCAAAAGAAACAGAATAAAACAAATCAAAGTTAAAAGAAAATAAGCAAGCTAATCAAGTTGCAGAAGCAAAATAAAGCGATGAAACTAATGTAAAGTAAATTGATGAGGTTAAAGGAAAATAATAAGGTAAAAGTAGAAAAAATTAAAATAAAAAAAAGGGTTCATAAGAATTAGATCTAAGCTTAGATTTAAGTTTAGATATGAGTGATGAAGAAAAAAAGTAATCTAACACAAAACAATAAATGATAGATGAAAAAGAAATTGTAAAAATAGCAAGTACTGATGACGAAGACGAAGAAGATAGAGCCTTATAAAAGAAACAAGCAAACAAAAATTAAATGAACAAAGAAATTGAATCTACAAATAAGACTGATACAAAAACTACAGCAAAGAGTAATAACAAAGAAAAATAGCCAAATAAAAAGGCTGCATCTAAAGACAGTAAATAATAATCTGATGATGAAAAATAGTAAAAAGGAAGTTTACTCAACAAGAAGAGAAAAGCAGAAGAAAATAAAGACTCAAAATTAATGGATATTGAAGAGGAATAGGAACAAGCTGAAAATTAAAAAAAAGATATTTAAACAAAAAATCAATAAATGAAAGAAAATGCTTAGAAGAAAGGAAGCTTAAAGCCTAGCTTAGCATCAAATGCAATAGGTAATAAAAAGAGAAAAACAGACTAAGTTGAAGGAGAAAAAGATAATAAAATGGTTTAAGACGCAGCTGTGATGAAAGATGAATTGTAAAAAACTAAAACAAACAACTAAAAAAAAGATGATAAGTAAAAAGATAAAAAATAAAATGATAATGTTATGGAAGATGAAAATTAGCTTAAAAAAAATTAGGAAAATAAAAATTAAAAAAATAAATAGCCTCCTCAAACTAAAGACAAAGATGATTAAAGCACTCTTAATAACCAAAAGTCAAAAAAAGAAATAAGTAAAATAGAAAGTTCTAAGGAATAAAAAAAAGGAAACTAAGAATCAGCTACTAAATCTGCAAAAACTTCATTAGCGGCTGTTAAAAAAGCAGATAAGAAAAAGTAAGTCTTGAAAAACTAAGAAAAAAGAAATAGTCTGGTGAAATAAAATATAGAAAACGAATAAGAAGAAAGCGAAGATGAGCAGTCTTATGTAATTAACTCTGATGGAGAGGAAGAATTCGTTTTAAAAGGAAATAAAAATTCAATTAAATCTGCTATTAAACCTTCAAGCAAAAAGTATAATGTCATTTTTTCTAACTGCATACTTGACGAGACAGATGTTTAAAACAGGCTAAGTAAACTTGGTGCTCGTATTATGAAATCTATTCAGTAACCATTTAATATATTGATTATGGATGAATTTACAAGAAGAGCAAAAACATTAGTTGCATTAAATAAAGGAGCAAAAATTATTTCAAGTCAATGGGTACTTGATTGTATATGCTAAGAGCATCTAATAGAAGACATAGATAAGTATGAAATTAAAGTAGATAAAGCTTTCTGTAAAAAGCATAAATTTGATTTAAAAGAGGTATAATAAAGACATCAAAATTAGAATAAACCAATATTCTAAGATATTAAATTTATACTCCCAGATGATGAAAACTATGCCAATATAGCAAAAGACGATTTAGAATATATTATAATGACAGCAGGGGGTTCTATCGTAACAGAAGAAGAGTGTGATGATATTGAGAATAAATCAAATATAAAAGTAATATTTGATAATGAAAAAAGTGAAGAGTCTCACACTACACCAGAAAAGAACTAATCTAAGTCAAAATTATCAGAGAGTAAAAAGAAAAACCAAGACGAGACAAGAGTAAAACTCTAATACTCATATAAAAAAAATAATTTCGATTGTGTTTTAATAGAATCTATATTCAATTCTTGCCTCCATCAAAAGGTCTGCAATTGGAATGACTTCTAAGTCTGAAATTGTAAAAATAAATAAAATAATCCTTATAAAAAACCAGTAATTAAATAAATGTTCATAGTATTTATAAAAAAAAAAATTAGTGTAATTTTAGTTTAATTTAACATTTCAAATTAAAAATATTCTTCTAAAAAAATTAAATAGTAAATTTTAATACTAATTTGATAAAAATTAACCTTAGAATTTGTTTATTTTTATTATTGACCAAGCTAGCAAATACAAAAGCATGTTTTTGCCATTTTTAGAGTTTGCAAATATTTTTTTAGCTTTTTTTCAGTTTTACTATTTTATTGCTACATTTTATTTAATTTAACAAGAAATTAAAAATAGTTCTATCGATTGATTAATCTCAAAAAATAAGTTGACATTTCTTATTTCCAATAATTTACAAATAATAATGACTGAATAAATAATAATTTTTATAATAAAACACTAAAACATATTTAAAATATATTGATAAAAATAAATATGTAATTTGAAAAATCATATTTTATTTAATATTTTTAATAGTGAGAATTCAAAAATACTTACTATTATACATTTATTAAAAATATATTATCAAAATAAATGATATTAAACTCCAATTATCTAATATATGATTATTTATTTATTGATATTTATGAAGTTAAATAAATTTTATATGAGAAAAAAATACTTGATATAAAAGAATATAAATTAATTGTATTTATACGAATAATTATAAATTATATATTTAGCATTAAATTTAAAGATTTATTTAATGATTAAGTAGGGAGCTGAAGATATTTAATTATTATATTGTTTTTAAATGAATTTTATATTTTATTATCCTGTAAGTTATAAAATAATAAATATAATTCAATCAATTATTATTGACAAGTTTACTTAATTTTTTTAAGATATTTGTTTGGAAGCCTTTATAGTCGATTTCAAAATCATTATAATCAATATAAATTACAGAGTAGCCTATTTGCTTTAAGTATAATTCATTCAATTAATTAAATCCAGAAATAGTATTTTCAACACCATCAATCATTCTATTTTTTTCAAGTATCTATTATTTTAAAAGAAATTTATAAATAAAAACTTTAATAATTTTATGATTTGTCTTATTTACCTATACAACAATCTTCTTTTATGGAAGTACATAATCAGCAAAGAATGGATAGAAGACAACGTTCTTTTATACCTAATTACTAATTGAGAATAAAATTTCACCAGTATATTTTTTTAAATGGGATTCATTGATAAAATAACTATAGATTTGAGAATGGATGATTTTTCTTAGTAAATTTTCTTTATTATAAACAAACTGCTCAGTCAATAAATCTCTCTTTCTTTGCATAATAATTTTATTTTCTGCTATTTAGCTTGTTTTTTGCTTTTCAATCTCAAAAAGTGTATTAGAAACCTAATAGGCATTACTAATAATTTCGTAGATGAAATTATGTTAATCATATGCATTGTCTATTTAAATTAATTAAATAAAATTAATAATTCGAAAATTTTTTTCTAAAGAATTACCTAATGGGAGATTCTGAGTAGGAAGATTTTAGATTTCTTATTCAATTTATTTGATATATTTTGCAGGAAATTTATCTTTATAATTTTAATCCTTATTGAAGAAATCTTCAATAAAGAATTTCATTTTTAAAACTTTGTTGCTAAGTTCAGGACTCAACCAAGATTATCCTTTTTTAATTTTTCCATAAGCTTCTATCATAATCAAGCTTTCAACGAAAGATGGAATCATACAAAAATGATCAAAAACTTCAATTAATTTGTCTTGCTTAACTAATAGCTTTATGGAATGAATATACCTATGTATTTCAATAAAAAAATTAATTGAAGCATTAAAATAATTTTAATTTACTCTTCATCAGGTTCACTTAAGTATAAGTTCTAAGCAACGCATTCAATTGTATTGATGAAATTTCTTAAGAGAATAGTCTGATTAAATGAAATACGAGAATTATATGTGATTGTTTTAACATACTTGAGTTGTTAGAGATTAGATTAAAATTCAATAACTTTATATCCTAATTATTTTTTGAAGTCTTCTTAATTTAGTTTTTATTAATTTATGCTTTCATCTACATCTCCATTCTTTTTTTATTCATCATCATCTTCTTTGGCATCAGTTATCACTTCATTTGCTTCTTCTATCTATAAATGTAAAAATCTTTAACAAATTAATTTATATTTTAAACATTACTGCTAAAAGATCCATTTCACTTTCCTCTTAAGCAAGGATTTCATCTTCTTCCTTATCAATAGGTTATGGTATTTTGTACAATAATTTTGTAAAGAATCCTGAAGCTACTTATTAATTTATGTAATCCCTAAGGCATTATTGAATATCTTTTTGCAATTGATTCCATTAATTTACCATGGTATCACTAAAATCAACTTTTCTTGAATAAAAATCCTATTTTATAAAAAAATTTATATTTCAATTTTCTATTTTAAACTTTGAATATTTTTACTTCAGATTATTTAATTATGCTAGGGTAGTTGAGTTCATTATAAGATTTATATTTTTGTAATAAGATGTGATAAGCATTAATTTCACTGTCTTCATTGAATTTCTTTGTGTTAAATATGAGAGATCTAAGCAAGCTCTTCATAGAAATAAAGGATTCATCGATATAATACTTGTATGCATATTGATATTTAGTCATGTAAGAAAATAATCTAAAGTCAAACTTAAAATCACTTATTTCTCTGCTCATAATTTGGTTACCAATTAAGACGAGAATCTTTCCTACTAATTCCCTTTCGTTTGTTTAAACTATTGATCTTAATATGGCAAGTGCTTTTTACTAATGTGTCTATTTATTTTAAAATTAACCTCAATACAATTTCTTAACATTAAAAATTTTATTACTCCTCTATCATTCTTGAAATAGCTGAATTTACCGAGTTGTGTTTCAGTATCAAATTTAAGTTCCAAACTATTAATAAGTAAGTTTTAAAAAATGAAGAATAATTATTTCTACTTGACAAAATTTAATGCTTACATTCTTACAAGAGCCTTTTTGTAACTAATTTTTAAATCTTAAGGTAATATTTTGAGTAAATCTGGGTTAAAAACTCTATCCAAATGAATTAAGTAGTAGTTTTCGCAGTTATTTTCAAAAGTGTTTAGCTTTTCTATGTACTATATATTTATATATTTGAATATATTATTTATTTTTAGTTACATAAACAAAGAAAAATTACAATTTGTGAAATTATTCTAATAGTTTCATCGCTTATTCTTGAATTGAATTCTTCAGGAGCTAATAAAAGCTTGAGATTACTCAAGACAAGCATATATTAGGTGAATTGAACGAAATCAAGTTTCTCTAAATACAAACTTTTAACTTAATCAGGTTAGGCAAACAATTCTCGATTTTCATTGAAATAATCAAGGAACTAAAGAGTTAGAGGAATGGATAATCTATTAAATTTAATTGCTAATTATATTATTTTATAATGCTAAAAATGATTATATTCTTTGAAGCTCTCACTGCATTTTGTCAATGTATACAAAACTAATAGACGATCTGCTTAGCTGACTTCTTCCATATACTCAAGTAGAGCAAAATTCTAGTTGACATCCAAATTAAAATTATTTTAAACTATTCTTAATCTTATTTCATTTTTTATGCGGTCTATAATAGCACTTCTGCTTACTTTTGGAATAACTTAAACAAGTTAGTTATCTTCAAATTAAAGGTAGTTATTCTTAATGTAATTTTAAATTAAATCGATATTATCAGACTTCATCGAACGTTCTAGATCTATTTTAATGGGTTCTTATCCTTCAAAGAATTTCATCCATTTTGGCTTGGTAGATTGGCCAAAGGCCATTTTACTTGCTGCATCAGCAGTGGCTTAAGTGCAAAATCCCTTTCTTCCTATCCTTAATAAATTTCTAATCATTTTTGTTAATTTATTGATTGTTTTAATTTTATTTGATATATGAAATATCTACTTATTATTGCTTAATATGAAGATTCTAAATTTTATATTTACTTCTATTAAGTCTCTTTGTATCTTTTTTATTCAAAATACAAACTGCAATCAATTAGTACATAAATAAGTGCTTATTTTATATTTTTATCTCTTCATTTATTTTGATAGGCTAATAATAGCCTTTAAATTTTAAAAAATTAAGTCTTTTAAAATAATTGTTAATTTAATTCACTATATTAAAAATTTTATTCAAAATATTTTAAGATACTTTCATTTTGAGCTCATTTATAATCAGAGAAATTTACAAATTTTGCATATTATTTATTTTGAAAAAACTAAAAACTCCTATCAAAATAATTAATTATTCAGAATTAAAACAATTTTATTGGTTTTTTATAAAATACATAATTGAGATTCATGATTCTCAAAAAAAAAACATAAAAATAAATATTTTTAATTTTAAAAAAAATACTGAAATTTTTTAAATTTTTAGAAGAAAAAATAATATGAGATAGAATAAATAAATGATAATACATTCTTAATGTTTTTAAAATAGAAAATTTAAAGTTTAATTTATAAAATGAAATTTATATTTAGTTTTAACAATTCATTTATTTTTATTTGACCAAAGTTAAATTTAATATAAATAATTTATCAGCTTAGTTAGCACATGATATCGTTACATATTTGAGTTAGATAAGCACTTTAAAAGACCTTTAATAATTTAAAGATATTTTAAGAAGTTACATTACAAAAATTATTATAAAAAAAAATATTTTATTATGTTAATTACAATGGTATTTTCTTTGATTCAATTCTCACAAAATTTGTAAAAGTGCTACGTTTTTTGTACCAAAATTTGTATGAACGAAAATTAAACTAAATAATTTAATGATACTTTTAATATTCTATTTAATTACATAAAATGCGAATAAAAAATTTAATGGAAAGGGGTTTGTTTGTTTTCACATATGATTAAATTTGAAGACTGATTTATTAAAGTTAGTTTTTATATAGGTTTATAAATCAGTGCTAGTTTGTTTTGATTATAATGTCTATTTTCCTAATACTGAAAAAGAAATTAATGTTTATATATCTTTAAAACTTGTGAATAACATTTATTCTGTGATTAACTAACTCAATTACTGTTGTAATTTAATAAAAAGCAATAACATCAAACAATTATAATAGAGTTAAAGCAAAAGACAATTATATTGTTTTTTAAATTAAATAGTTCTACAGGTAAAATATTTTTAGTGGTACAGGCAGAGCTTATACAATAAAGAAAACGAAATCGTAGATTATAAACATTAGATTTACATAAGTTAATTGATAAAAAGATAGTAATCTATCTAAATTTAAGCTATTGTCTTCATTAGAAATAATCTTTGAAAACAGAGACAAAATTTCCATTTTTTTCGAGCAGTAAAAATTTCTACAAATATAATGAAAGGTGGTGTGTACCAAAAATAATATAGAGAAACTGATGATTCGTTCTTTTATGATGATTTTTATAATCCATAAGAATTTTGGATTAAACTTAATGATGGGGATAAACCTGATGAAGATTAAATTATTTTTTAAGGTAGACTCTATCAAAAAGCGGGAAAACATAAAAAATGGACAGCATATCATTTTGAGTTATATTCTGACAAATTAATAAGATTTGATTTATCGCAGCAAAAAACCAACAACGCTGATGCTAAAAAGGACCAAGCTGCGTTGTAAGCAAAGAATCAAGATGCAAATAATTAAAATCAAACTCCAAATAGCAACTAATCAATTCAATAACCAAACTAAACAGAAGAAGGAGTAGTGGCAGAATATATTCCTATAAACTCATGTTTTTTAAAGAAAATAAAATATTCGGATAATTCATATAGCAACTACAAATATGGTATAAGATTATAAAGAGGAGAACACAAGAGCGAGCTTTTTACTGAAAATTCTGACACTTTTAATAAGTGGCATGATGAAATAAAAAGATTTTGCATTCTACCTAAATTTACAAAGAAATATAAATGCCTAACAAAGCTTAAAATATAAACTTTAATGCCTAACTCGACATAATTCTTCAAGTGTTTTAGGTATTTGCATTTAACTTTTGCCATTAAATTAAGCGCGATCTAATAGAAAATAATTAATATATTAAGCAAAATTTCACATTAAAATAAATTTGATATTTAATTAAAAAATGTTATTATAATTTGGGTATTTCATTTTGAACAAACTATAAAGAATCAAAAAGTCAAAATAAATCAATACAAACCAAGAAAGAAAGAAAGAAAGAAAGCCAATAATTTTATAAAAATTGATATTTAATTAGAATATAATTATTCATTTATTTATTTATTTTTCAATATAATTAGATATAGCGACTCCAGTCAATATTGTGTTAGAGTGGTAGAAAAATATTCTCTTTCAGATTCTAACAAATAAGCCTTATTAAAAGAAGTACAAATTTTAAGAAAGTTAGACAATCCCTTCCTATGCAGGCTCTATGAAATATATGAAGATGAGAACAATATTTATTTAATAACTGAACTTTTTTAAGGGAAAGACATGAAATCTAAGCTAAGTGATTGTCTAATTTTAGACGAAAAGACCATATCAGAAATTATGTGTAATTATTTATTTGATTGATTGATTGGCTATCTAAAATTTAGTTTTATTTTGTTTAAACTTATTTTTACTTCGATTTCAGCACCTAAATAATTTTATGAAGCTATTTGGCAAAAAAAAATTTTAGATTATTTTAAACAACTACTTAAGATTAATTTTATTAATTAAATAGGGAGATTGCTTCAAGGTTTGCATCATATGCACTCAAAAGGAATTTTTCATAGAGATATAAAGTTAGAAAATATTCAATTTAGAAATTCGCAAAATATCACAGATGTCTGCTTAACTAATTTTTACATGGCAGATTTTGTAGATCCGAAAGGCAAATAGACTTATAAAAAATGTGGTACTGCTGGCTTTATTGCCCCTGAGATATTTAAATCTAAACATTACGATTAAAAAATTGATATTTTTTCTTTAGGAATAGTATTTTACATTTTGATGTTTGGGAAAATGCCTTTTGATGCTCCTTCAGTTGATTAAATTTTATAATTAAATGAGCAGTGTGAAATAGATTTTACATCAAATGACTGTGCTATAAAATGTACATCTTCAGCTATTGACCTTTTAAAAAAAATGTTAAACAAAGATCCTAGCTAAAGGTAAAACTAGATTTTTATAATTTTAGAAATAAGTTTTAATTTTTAACTATTTTTTCTTTCCTAAAACTATTTTTTAAAAGGGCAAATGCTTTTTAATTAATTAACCACACCTGGTTTATTAACATGAAGAATAGAGGAGAAGATGGAAGAATGAGAAATAATTA
This sequence comes from Tetrahymena malaccensis 436, assembly GCA_000231845.2. Classification (NCBI taxonomy): domain Eukaryota; phylum Ciliophora; class Oligohymenophorea; order Hymenostomatida; family Tetrahymenidae; genus Tetrahymena; species Tetrahymena malaccensis. Next base: position 20,129 of record JH719975.1, read on the forward strand.
TTATGGAATGCCTACATTATCAACAATTTAAGAAAGATCTAGTGAAATAGTTGAAGTTAGTAGTAGACAAGATTTATTTTATAGAAGAGGTGAAAATGGTCCTAATAATTCTAGTAGAGTATATGAGGAAAATAATAACGGATTTGAAACTTTAAATTAAAAAATGAGAACTCTAAATAGTAATATATTTTCAAAGGTTCCCTCTAAATACAGACACGACATGGCTATGTCAAAACTTCTTTGAAATATGAGTAAATAGATAATTAAATGTAAGCCAGTCAAAATTGTTCATAATTAAAGTAAAAATATAATTTTTATACAAATTAATCAAAATCTTAATAAATAAAAACTAAGAAATAAGGAATGCTTGAGTTATAAAATAAAACTATAAATCATACTAACTTTAATTATTAATAACTATATAAATAAATAAATAACTTACTAACTAAATAACTAAATATTTATCTTCACTATAAACATAACTAAACCAACCAACCAACCGAACCAAACCAAATAAATAAATAAATTCAAATTTTGAAAACTCAAAAACAATTTTAAAAAATAATAAATTTATAGATAAATCTAAACAATAATATATTTTAAAATTAATTATTTAAGCAATAATTCATTTTATAGAGTATCATATGTTATATAACTAATGATACTCTTTTCTTTATGTAAGTAGCTCATCTATTAATTATTTATCTCAGAATTTATTTCAATTTGTTTAATTTTTAATGAAATAGATTTAAAACTAATTTTATGTTAATTAAGAAACAATAAAAAAGAGAATTTTTATAATTCTTTCTTATTAAATTAGACATAATACTTTTATATTCAAAAAAATAATCTAAAATAAATTTCGTTTATTTTGTTTCTATAATAAGCTAATTTATTTTTTTAATTCAAAAGTAGATATCTTACAATTAATAATCGGAATTTTAAAATAATAATTTTTTATTGTAAATAATTTTTATTTTTTTAAAGTTGATGTATAATTTTTTAAAAATAATTATATTTTCATGTAATTTTCTGATAATTATAATATAAAAATAAATTTAATAGGTATTTTTATAAATTTTTTTTAAATTTAAAAGTGTTCATTTGAATATTTTGAATTTAAAAAACTAAATTCTAAAATAAGCTACTTTAATTGATAAATTATTTAAAAATCAAATAAAAACACAAATAATTAAATTTATTAGGATTTTTTTATCTTGATTGTTGTTTAAGTAAATAATTTAAAATTAAACACGATTTATATATTGTTGATATCGATTTGAAAACCATTTATTAAATTTAACTATAATTTTATTAAATGGTTCCCTTTATTAAATATTTTATTGATCAGAGAGATTTTAATCTAGTCATTTAAATAAAAATTAGTTAAGTTATTTGAAATAGGTTAAGTATATAATAGGCTTAACTATTAAATTAACTAGTTTTCTATAGTCATTAAAATGTTTATGACGAAAAACCAAATTACGTAAACAGATTAATTGAAATTCATAAATCTAATGGAATTTCGATTATTTTAAGTGGGGTTTCATGTTTTTAGGATACTTTTATGTGTGATCACGATTAAATTTTTTATAAAGTTTAGCAAAAAATAAAATGTAAGAATATTTTAATTAATGCATAAATTTTAATACAGGATGCATCTTAAATATAATTTATTGAAAAAATTAGAAATTGTTTTATTCTTAAATAAGAACAAGTAAATTATTTAAAATATCAGCAAATAATGACGAAATGTACGTTCTTTTAAATGAAAATGCTTGAAATATGATTAATTTGGTGAATTTAATTGATGAGAAATCGTTGATTTTTAATTTAAATGCTTTGTTTATAAATAATATGACCGACCTAAAGCAATCCATGATTAGATTCTAAATTTTTAGTGCGTAATCGATTACGTCTTAAATTTGATAAATAATAGTCATTCTTTAAATTGTAAATACAGAGTGAAATTAATAATATTTCAAGTAAAAATCATGTTGTATTCACTTTTTCAATAAAGACATCAAAAATTTGTTAATAGAAAAATAAATAAAGTAAATTAATTAATTAATTCTTTCATTCATTCATTTATTCATTTGTTTGTTTGTTTGTTAACTCAAATAATAAAATAAGAAATATATTAATCAAGGTAATTAATAAATTTCTTGCTAATTCATATTAATAATTAATAATAAATTAAAGTATTAGCTATTTAATAAATATTTTTACAACAAAATTGGCTAGAATAGCAAAAAGCTTCACTAAATTTTGGTATTATCAAAGTCAGTGATCAAGATTATTCAAGGGAAGGATTTGAAAACAACAGCTTTTTAGTGTAATCCGATTAGGAGGAAAAATAATACAGAAAAAAGTTGAACGAATGATAAATTAAATGGAGGAAGAAATATCTACAGATAAACAATCTCAAAATTTATATAATTAGGACAATTCTGATTAACTTTCAACAAATGAAAATTCTACAGCTTCCAAATAAAATAATAATTTAGATGGGTCCAATGGATTTGGGTCTTCTAATTCTTTGACATATTATTATTCTTCATTCGACCTATTTGAAAACGAATAGAACGCTGCATTTTTAAAATATAGAAGGTTTATCAAAAAACTTCAACACTACTTAGGTAAGCTTTATTAATTAAGAATATTATTGGATATTTGCGAAAAAAAAATGTATTTTGCCTCCTATTAAAATATTTGCTTTGCAATTTTAAAGATGATGATAAAATACAAACATAATTGAAACACTTTTAAAATTATTTTATCTTGCCATTTTTTTTCATAATATTTAAACTTTGCAAAATATTTTTCGATTTTTTTACATCACATAAAATCTTAAGATAGTGTTAAATATTTTTGTTTTTTTTCTTTTATATTAATTTTGGTCAACTATTTAACTAATTGTCTTTATTTTAATTCTTAATAGGTCCTGACTGGGTAATATACGCTAATCAAGTTTGCTACAAACAGGATCCTTAGGGCAAAAAATATTTTTTAGATAGTTAATATATATTTGAGGGATGTTTAGAAATATGGCTTTAAATGAGACGCCAATTTAATAAAGAAAGAAAGAATTCTATTTCAGAAGAAAAAGTTGTAAGAAAAGAATCTGAAATGAGTGTTGAAGATGGCTAGTAGTAATAACAATAATAATAATAAAATTAATAAGTTTAAGATGAAGCAGAATAATCAAGGCTATAAGAAATAAATTTTTCTATGTTTGAAGAGAACGAGATGTTTGAAGAATTCAGCAAAAAATTTTCATCCTTGTTTGCAGATTTTAAAATGGGTAATTAGTACAAAAATTATTTAAATATTAAGAAGAAAAAAATATAGATTTGAAGCTAATTTTTGCTATTTATTTCTAAGTATTTGAATAGAATAAATAAACTTCATAATTATCTCAAAAGAATAATTTAGTTTGGAAACAAAAGTGAGTGATGAAAGCAAGCTTAAACATTTAAAACAATTGTAAAAAAATAGATCAATTTGAACTAATGAGTTTTTAATCAAATCATAAAAAGATTTCAGACAAAAGTGAAAGCAGAATAATCATAATAGAAAAATATATTCTATTGTAGTTAATACTTACTATCTTGCTTTAAATTTGCTTACGAAATTTGTTATAGCCAATTTAATTTTACAAATACAATGAGCAAATCATTCATTCAATCAATTAGTGGGGGGAAATTGCATTTCAATTACTTTTGTTTGGTTTATTATGACGTAATAACCAATTAAAAGAAATTTATCTTTTTTTTTTACACGAATAAGAAAGAGCAGATGAAAAATATGCTTTTCTTTTTTTAATTTGGAGAAAACACAAATAAATATCCTTACCTATTTTAGTCGTTTAAAAATATTATAACTATACAACTTGAAAGCCTAATTTTAAAATTTATTTTTCATATTACAATATAGAATCAATGACATACAAAGCAGTACTTCACGGTTTCTTTTTAAGTGCTATAGAAACATGGAATTACATACTTAGAAATCCTGTTAAAAAGAGAAATCGCTCTGACTCATTTAAATAAGTTATTGATGACTACAAGAAAAAGTAAATCCATTAATTTAATTATCAGCAAGATTTTCAAATTAAACATATCTTTATATAATTTTAAATAGGATTATTAAACCAATTATGGTTGTTTCATAAAAAATCACAGGATATTTTGGTTCTTAAAAATAAGACCAACCTATGAATAAAATCAGTGAGCTGAGTGAGAGCTAATTTAGATCTTTCTCAAACTTTTAAAAAAATATTCATAATGGTAAATTAAATTGCTTAGCTTTTTATTTCATAATCTTAACTTAAGAAGCAAAATGATAATTTCTTTTATTTTCTTACTTTTAGAAGATGATTAAATTAATTACTTATTTTGAGTTTTAATCCAGCTAAAGCATGTATACTAATATTGACTATTTTTAAAAAAAGAGGAAGAATTGCTATTAGAGAAAATGAAGTAATTAACCATAGCTGAAGATAAATTGAGTGAGTAATAGTAATAGCAATAGCAGTAACAGCCATAAGAAGTCACACTTAAAAAGATATAAGAAAAAGCTCTTAATGGAGCAGTAGTGAAGTTCGCATAAAACTATTTGTAAAATATAGTAAATAATACAAATAAATAATGGCAAGTAGCTAGAGGATTTGTTACAAATATAATTGAACTAAAATACAATGATATATAAGAATATGCTAATAATATGAAGATTAGATTTTTACAACCAGCCTAGGAGTTTTATAATCAATTAATGGAAACATATATTCTTTTTAAATCTAACAACTACACTAACGTAAATTTACTATTATTTTTTGGGAAAAAAATTAGAAAAAAGAGGATTAATTTTAATTAATTTAAAAAAAATAGATTCAATTCAAGGATTTTTTGGAAAAAACAAAACAAAATCTTGGAAATAAATGGAGTGAAAAGTAAATAGTTAACTTTGATATAAACATTCAGAAATAGATTTTAGGGTTTTAATTGTATTTTTTAATCAAAAAGCTTGATCATACCTACTCAAGTCTTCTTCTAGACATTAATCTTTTAATGGAACCAGATATTAGAAGAAAATAAAGACTCAAACAATGACGATGAAACAGTAATAATTTTTTTTTGGAAAGGAGTGAATTAAGTTTAAATGTATATATAAAAATAGATTATTAGATTATTTGTACAAAGAGTTAGAAATAAAATGGCTGATAGCTGGGACGAAAACATAGTTTAAAAAGCTTAAGAAAATATTTAAGAATGAAAATAAATAATTAGCTCCAAAAATTAGATTTATTTTTAATTTAATATGATTTCTAACTAAAAATTAATTAATTAACTATACAAAGTATTAATCACAAATATTTAAATGATCTCTTTAAATTAATCTATTAATCTATCTCAACAAATTTAAAATGATTTATCACATAATTATAAGTATAAAAAATATTAAAAATAGTAATCAAACAATTACTTACTTACTGATAAGAAATAAAGATAAATGATAAGTAAATAAATCAATATTTTGTTATTGCATTAATCTATTTATTTATCTATCTATCTAACTAACTAACTACTTATATTTCTATCTGTTTTATAAAAATACTTTTACTTAAGTAATTTAATTATTTCTAAAAGATAAAATTTACAATTAGTTGATTTTTTATTTAAAATATATTCTGATTGTTTTATTTATAAACATAATAACTATTCAATTTATCAAACTATATAGTTTTTAACACACATTACAAGAATTTACTTTACTTAATTTTTGATATCTTTTATAGGGAATTATCTATTCTTTTCTTAAAATTTATTGTCAGATTTTACTTGTTTCAATAATCTATTTTTCTATTATTTAATTACAACAATATTTATGTTTTGTATGAGTTCTATGATGAAATCTAAACAAAAAATGGATAATATGAGTGAGAGTAAGTTATTTGGAAAATTATCTTAAGTTTACCCAGAATATCAAACACAATAACTAGAATAATATGAGCAAATTACTATAGAGCTAATTAAGTAGGATAAAAAATTTTCATTCCAAGAACAAGCTAATAGTTTTTATTCTACGTAATAGAGTACAACTAATTTTAATTCATAAGCATCAACTCTGAGAAGTAGTATTACTTCATAGCATAGTTTAAATGATCCAGAAGTCAAAAATTTTTATTATACCAATACGTATAATTTAGTTTAATAACTTGCAGACCCTAAAAATTATGTGAAATCTTAACAAATGTTGAGCTAATGGCTTCTGTTATAGCAAGAAAAAAGACCAAATCTCTAATTAATAGGCTGGTCTTAATTAGTTGGATAAGGGTCGTAAGGAAAGGTTTGCTTGGATTTGATGCAGCTTTAGTATTCTGATATATAAATTAATAAAAATGTGTTAACAGAGTAGTTCATTCCAGTTGCACTTAAATATATTGATGATAGTGATTAATTCAAGAGAGAAGTTATGATAGTCTAAAAACTATGTTATGAATATCAACCAAAATTTATCTACGCTGATTTTTAGAATTAAGTCATATGCATGGAGTTTTGTATTTCAACTTTAGAAGACTTTTGCTTAATACCAAATAATATATACTTAAATAATGATTAATTTATGGCCTCCCTTTTGATAAGATTAATGAACAGAATTGTAGGATTAATGAAAACTAACTTAATTCATGGAGATATAAAACCTCAAAACACTGCATTTGCTATAAGGAACGGTAAAATAGAATTAATATTATTAGATTTTGGAGCTTCATCTTATAATACCTTTGATTATTGTAATTATTACACCAAAGCTTATTGTCATAAATCAATTATTGAAATGGTATATTAAGATAAAATGCTTGACATAGACACAATACTTTTCAATGAGTTATTTTGTGCATGTAGAACAATATAGTATTTAATTCTTGAAGATAAGAAATCAACAATTTTTAATCAAAGCAATTATGATTAATTTAAAGAAAAGTATTCAAAATCTCATCCAATTACAACCAGCATCATAAGCTTATTTTTTGGAAATAGTGACCTCAGTTTTACTTAATAAAAGTTTGAAAATTTGATACAGCATTTTAACCATCTTTTTGAAGATAAATTTAATGAATTACAGATTGATTTTTTACTCTAAAACTAAAAAGCTTTTAAATGATTTTAAGATATTTTGTATTAATTAATTTATTTATTCATATTTTGTAGGTTATTTTTGAAATATTTTTGTTTAAATAGTTTTCTAAACACTTCAAAATGAAATAAGATGTTTAATTTTAAATAAATAATTTACTATTTTAAATAAAAAAATGAAATCATATTTAAAAAAATTAGAGTTAAGAAAAATTTTTATGATTAAGAACACATTGAAAGCTTACATGGATCTCAAAGTTAAACAAAAATTCCATTTACAAAATTAATATTTTAGATTTGATAATTATAATTTTTTTGAGGTGATATTTATTTATTTATTTATTTGTATGGTTAGTTTTCATACTTTTAAAACGAAAAAGGAAAATTATTATTATTTTTATTATTTTTTAGGCAAAAAAATTTGTCATAAAGAAGAATAGATTTATTTATTTATTTATATGATTGATTGAATAGTTTATTCATTGATAGCTGACTAGCATTTTGGAGTCTATTGTTATTTACCAATACGAGTAAGCAAATTTAATATTAATTATAATAACTAAATTATTTTTAATAGCTCAGATGGGTATTAAATAACGTAAAACTTTTTAAGTGATTGATATACAGCATTTTTGAATATATTTAAACTTTATTAGCAAATAGGTTGATAAGAAAGGTAAAATAACTTTTATAAATATCCTCTCTATCTAGACTTTATTGGCTAATTTGTTATATTTATAAAGAGTGAGGAGAGAGAGAAATAAAGAGCTTGGTTAGTATGGTTTTTCACTTTGTTCCATTTACATTTATTGATTCTGTGAGTATTGATTCTTTTTTTTATTTTTCTTCCTAATGTATTTTTTCCCATTAAGATATATTATTTTCGCAATTTTTGACCATTTACTTAAATTCAGGTCCTGCAAATTCAGATAATACACTATAAAGAGGTAGTACGATAATTTTCGCAAAATTTCCTTCTTGCTTAGATATAATCTCCATGGATTCTAAGCCTACTAAATAAGGTGTTACTGGTAATCCTAAGTGCTCCTCTTCTTGAACCTATTTTTTAAATTAGCAAATCTAAAATCATTAACTTTAAAAGATTTACTTAAAGGGTGAATTCTTTGCATATTCTCATACTCCATTCTTTTGCTAAGTCAAAGCACTTTGTAGGGCCTGTAAGATCTGCAACATGAACTAAAAAGCCGCACATCAACTTTTTATCAGCTTCACTTTTAACTGAGTTATTTAAAAATAAATTAATATAAATTATTTATCAATAAAAATAAAAAATTACTCAAATCAGTTCCTTCTTGTTTAAGATAGGTGAGTTTTATTTCAAATTACTTTGTTAATTCTTAATGTTTTTTCATATCTGTAGATAGGATATTTGAAATACAATATTTTCTGATATTTTTAACATCTTCGTTTTACAGTTATTCAAATATGTTATGTTTTTAAATTATTTTAAATAGGGTGGAAGAGTGATGATTTTCTAAAACCTTTTTATTTCAATATTATTAAATTAATTTTAATTTATTTTATATGGAAAAATTACTGATTCATCATTAAATTTAATTGCTAATTTTGAGAGTGTAGCAACTTCAAAAGCATTTGTCCTACCAGTATGTGATACATCATGACCTAATGAAGAAAACAGAAGAGTGAACTATTCTAAATAGTCTAAGTACCTTGCCAGGAACTTAGCATTAATAAAGAAGTAAGTTGCATGAGATACTATTAAATAAAACAATAAGTTAAAAATTGCTTATAGATTGAAATAATAATACCAGCAATAGCATGCTAAAAATTTTGGAAGGGGTTTTATCTTTTATCATATTTATGCTATAACAATTGCAAAAATTTTAAGAAAACTTCTTTATCTATCTTCAATTTATCCATAAAGCCAGCAAGGTGGAACATTGACCAAGCATATCTAAGCTTATCTTCAGTTGTGGCGACTTAGTTATATGGGAAATCCCAGTGTGAGAGTTCATCTACATCTGTATCGTTTACTTTAAATAGCTCTTTTGGCACTTTTTAGAATTTAAGTAAATTAAATTATTTATATTAAAAATTAAAATAAACTTATTAATTAATTTAGATGATTTTATTCAATTTTTTAATTACCGTTTACTATTGTTTGATGTTATAATGAAGAAAAACTGCCTTATCTAGTTATACTTTCTTAAAATTTTGGTATTAAAGTAAGCATTCTAGGTTTAAATTTTCTATTTAAAAATAGATTAAAAATTAATGTAAAATATTTGAATGTAAAATCTTACATAGGTAAATCGGTATGGTAATACTCAACTACGTAGGAATCTTTGTACTGCTCTTCTGTTATCTGTTTTTTATTAATAAACTCAGGATTAAGAAAATCAAAAAATAAATTAATAATATACTACATCAAGTTATGTGGATATCTTATATTCAATTGACTTATCCTTCAAAAAATTCATTAAATCTTAAGGTGTAAAATTCTCCTACAGGCTATAATGCTCTATCAAATTTTAACAATACTTTTCTATTTCTTAATAGATGTTTTTCCTACTTTTTCCAACTTTTGCCTTTTCATCTTGATTCCTAATTATATTCATTGATTTATTTTAATTTCTCAATAAATGGTTTTTTAGAATTTAGAAATTCTAATATCCTTACTTTTTATCCTCAGTCAGTATCAAATAGGAGTCTATTTAATTAAATTAGTTCCTAAGAGGAATTATATCTATTTAATATTGTTTTTGATCTACATTTCCGAAAGTTTTCTCTACAAGCTCCAATTCGTCAATAACTTTTCCAATTAGTCTTTTATTTTCTTCTTCGAAAATTAAGTCATCAAGAAGTAGCTATTAACCAAGCTCATAATTGTCAGGAATATGAAAAAGACTAATTAATTATTTTTATAAAATTTTATTTTTCAGTTTTTGCAAATAAATCTTTACTCGAATTCAATAGGTATAGGATGAGGCTAATAAATGAGCTACCTCTTTTTGTCAAACAAAAAGAAAAGACTATTTTAATTCTTGGAATCTATTATCTCCATGGTATATTCTTTTGAGCTGAAATTAGAAACCATGCTTATAAAATACCTCCATTACTTTGTTAACTATTGAAAATAGTTGAATTGAAGTTAAATATGTAAATCAATTTTTAAATAATTTATTTACTCTTTCAACAAAAGTAAAAAGATTCAATTTAAAGCTTTTAATGCATAAAATAAACTAAACAAATTTTGAATCTCCTATTGGTATATAGATTTTATCTTAGTCAGTGATAATGTCCCACTAATTTTCACTATCAGAATCTGTATTGTTTAAAATGTCACTAAATAAGTATATTTGTTAAACAAGGTAAGATTTTGATAGGGATAATTTATTAAAATTACCAATCTGATTGTAGATGATATCTGATAAGTTCGCACATAATAGATTTCAAAATTTCATAGGAAAATCTGAGGTACTAAAATTTAGTCATGTGAAGAATAGAAAGGAGGTTTTCTTTAACAATTTTAGAATTTGAAATATCATTGATAATATCTATCATAAAATTAAATATCAAAAAGCAGCTCTTGAATGGTAGCTTAAGGAAGTAAGAGAACAGGATAGATTCCATTTCAAAAATGAAAAAATTTGAATTGTTTAATTTTAGCAAAAAGTATTTTTTGTTTCCAAAATATTATGAAAAGCACTCTAAATCAGGCCTTTCATTTGAGTTTTCGATGATTTCTTTTTTATTTTCTCCAGCTAAAAATGCCTTTAGTTCTGAAGATATTTTCTTCAAGTCATCGTTTGGAATCTATTTTTATTTAAGTTAAAAATAAATAATTAGATACGTTTTTTTAATTCAAAATTTTTTATCAGATTTTCAATTTATATTAGAGCTAATAATAATGATTATGTTTCAATATCTTATTATCTAAAAAATGAGATATAAAAAATCAAACAGCAAGGCAAGATACTTAATTAGAGGTTTAATTAAAATACTAAATCTTGTTTAGTTATTAAGAAAATTTTAATAGTTTAAAATATTTTGAAGAGGTTTTGTAAATAGAGTAAGATCAAAAAATTTTGATTTGATAACGTATTCAATTTAAAAAAAATGAATTAGTTTTAATTAATTGGAAGATTTTTGATTTGCAATTTTTATAAATTATTTGCGCTCATTATTAAAGAAAATAAAATTAAGAAAATAAGTTATATAATGTGATTATTTAATAATCAAAATTTTTCTTGCGTACTAAAAAAAAGAAAGAGCTTAGGTGTAAACACACACACACACACAAAATAATATTGAAGATTTGATAAAACTAGAATCAAAAATTTAAATGATAAATAAATAGCAGTTACATTGAATTGGTCGATGGTGGTAAATAAATGAACTTATTCTTAGTTCTTTTTCGAATTATAGATAATCGATAAGTTAGATGATTAGAAAGCCATATTTATTAAGCTTCTTAGTAAATAAAGTGATCTCTCTTTTGTCAGCGCTTTTTAATTTAGTATATAGATTCGATATTTATCTATTGATTTTATTTTTTGCTATAAGTTTATAAAAAAAATGCTTTAGACGTTTAATTCAATAAATTCAATAAGTAAATATGTGTTGGTTCTTTATTGTATTTTTTTCAACGAGTTTCAGTTATATATTAATTCAATTATTCAATGCCATACCTTGAATGCCTATATCCTTTCTTCTAAGTCATTAAATAAATTTTGCTCCATATTGTGCAAATGTATTCCATTTTAAACTGACCCATTTCTAATATTTTAAAAGAAAGCAAATTAAAAATTAACAAGTAATGGTAAAACATCTGATTATTGTGCTATTAGCTATTGCAAAGTATTAAATTTATTTCCCTGTTTTATATGCTTTTAATTACTTTTAGCAACTCACAAAAAAGTTAAAACATTATTTATATTCTTTAGTAAATAAATAACATATATTACATGTGTTTCTTCTTTTATGGATAGAAATCGTTTATTATCTTCAGGGTGTTCAGCTTATTTTTTATCTAATTGAGCTCGCTTAATTCTTCCAATGTTAATTCGAGATTGCTGTTAGGTATCAAGTCTAATTGCTTGTTGGATTGTCTGAGTAGATCCAACATAATCTATTTATTTGATTTGTTATTGCTCATATAAGCTCTATATTATTAAGAATATTTTCTTGTAAAAGGTTAGTTGTTTGTTATACTTTCTTCTTTATTTATTTATTTGTTTGTTTGTTTCTTGCTACTTGTTTTTTACAATAAAATAATACAAATAATTAATTATCTTTTTATTTTTATCAATAATTCAGTCAATCAATCAATCCAACCAAACAAACAAGCAAGCAAGCAAGCAAACAAAACTTTGTTAATTTTCAATAAGTTTTTATTACTTATTTATGTTATTATTACTTAAACTATTTATTTTTCTTAAAATTTCACAAGATTTTATATTTGCTTTCAATTATTTCTAATCAATGCATTTAAGATATACAAAGTTTTATTCTCTCAATCAATATTCTCCTTAATCACCCAATTCATCTTATTTTTAAGCAATGAAAAAGTACTTTATGCCAATATCTTCATAGGAAAATAAAATATTTCACATTTTCAAAATTAAAATTGCATTTACTTTTAATCATTAATAAAAATGTCTAATTATAAAGTATTTTTTTATTTTTGTTTTGAAATTTGTAGCATGTATTTTTAATGAAACCAATAACTAATTTAATCATTTATGTATTCATTAATCTTTGAAACCTTATTTCATTTTTATTTGCACTAAAGGGAAAATAATTTCACATATTATTAAATATAGTAACATCTGTTTATTTACTTGAAACATTTTTTATAAATATACCTTATGAAATGATATTAAATGAAGAGAATAATAATTTTTGATGAAAAATAGCAAAAGTATAGTCAAATGACGAAATAATAGTATGATAACTAAATAGTTAATCATATTTGCTATTTACAGAATTAAATTTGAAATATTTCATCTGATTATTTTCTTTGTAGTTGAATAGTTTTAATAATTTATTTTTTACCAACAAATAATAGTAATAATAATATTTTCGTATTCATCTATATAATTAAGTGTATTTTTTTAATTAGTATTGTATTAACTCCAGCTGAAACAAATCTAGATTCTTTATTTAAAGATATATATTTAACCAAAGATAATGATTTAAATTTTAAGTTTAGGAATGTAATCATTACATAAAATATTTTTTTGTTCTAGCATTTTAAAAAAGAAGAAAAATAATAAGAATTAGTTTTCTAATAAATAAATTTTTTTTTTTTTCAGCATATTTTAACATTATATTAAACTTTAAGTTAAAAATTATTATATTACAATATTTAGTGGAAAATCTAAAGGGATAGATGGAGCTAAATAACTTGGATAAGAAATTTTAAGAAATACTAAAATTGAAGATCTGTAATTAGAAATAAGCGAGTATGGAGTTAGTTAAAATTTCTTTGATATTTTGAATAGAATTCAACTTTTATCTTTTAAATATTAAAACTAATTTTAAAATCTTTTAAATAGAGGTAACTTCGTGGGAATAGAGGGAATTAAAGAAATAGGAAAGTCTCTCCTATAATGCAAAGATATCAAAAAATATACAATAGACATTTAAGAGTATATTCTATTATTAAAATCTTTAAATTGAAATCTTATTATAAAATTAAAGTAAAAACCAACTTTCAAGTTATTCCTCTCTATGTATCTACTATTTACTTTCAAGTATTCCTACTTTAGAAAAACTATAAGAGATCAAGATTATTATACAAAGGTTTAATTTGTTTAAAAAAAAAAATCAATTTATTTCAAATTTTCATTTAAAATAGCAAAGAGTTGCAATAAAATGAATTTTTGGAAGTTTCCCAAGCCCTAAAAAAATGCATTGTTCTGAGAAGCTTAACTCTTATTTTAGGAAAGTAGAAACTAAAAATTCATCTTATTTATTTCAAAATTCTTTTTGTTTGAAAATAGTTAAATGCAAATAGATGATAATCCACTTAAGGAAATAATTGAATCAGTATCATAGCTAAGCTTTTTAAAAGAATTCACGATTGAAATATTAAAGTATTTGAAGAATAAAAATATTTTCATAGGGTGAAATTATTTTAAAAATAATTAGTGATAACACATACTCAAAAAGAATTTGTAATTACTTATAGCATGCTTTTAATAGCTGTTCAAAGTTAACTAATTTTTCTATTTCATTTGGAATGTAATTTTAGAAAATTAAAACTTTAAGTTATATTTTTAAAAATAAATTACGTCGAATAAGAGGTAATAATGTAGAAAACGAAGGGCTAAAATAACTTTCAAGTGGATTAGAAAAGCTGGGAATTCTAAAAAAATTATATATTAGGATCGGATAGTAATTCATCTCTTTTATTAGAAAGCAGACTAATAATTGTTTCATAATTTTTAAAAGAGATAATTAAATAGATCATATAGGAATAAAATACTTAGCAGACAGTCTCTCAAAATGTTATCATTTAATATAACTTGACCTAACAATAGTGAGGTAATTATTTTAATCATTTTTCTTTACTTTTAAATTTAATTAGAAATGAAATAGGTAAGTTAGTTCTAAAATAACTCATGTAATTATTTTGATTAACAACCAATACCTGAGGGTGCGAAGTCTTTAGGCTAAGGTTTGAAATTTTGTCGCCATTTACAAAGACTATATCTTACAATAGGAAAGTAATAAAAATTGAAAATATTGGCCTTAATTATTTTAAATTAAAAAAGTGGATGTAATATTGGAGTAGATGGCATGGAGGGAATAGGAAATGGTTTGAAAAACCTGAAACACTTAAATTTCTTAGATTTAAGTATAGGAATGTAATTAATTATGTTGTACAACAATATTATATTTTGACATTTCTTTAGCTAAAATAAAGTGGAAAAATTAGGAATACAAAAATTAGCAAACAGACTTAACAAATGTTAAAAATTGACAATAGTTTATTTCTTATTTAGATTGTAAATTTTAAAATATTTCCTTCATTCAATTTATAAATAAAAATAAAATATTTTTAGAAGCCCAGGTTCATAACTATTTATTGATATTATGCACAAGTCTAAGAGGCTTACATTAATTAAAAATCAAAGCTGAAATTCTATAAAATACAAATCATTTTTAAGTAAGAATATTTAATAATTAATATTTAATTAATAATTTCAAAATTTAAAAAAAAATATATATTTCATGTCTTTGCAAATAAAGTGAATATATCTATTTTATTAAATATTTTTAAACTAACTAAGTACATTTATTTCTCTTTTTTCAAATAAAAAAAACTTAACAATTAAATATTTGAAATAATTTAAATATTAATTTACTAAAAAATAAATTTTTTTATTTCAAAGATAAGAACATATCAATTTTTTTTTATTATTAAAACAGACTTAATTATTAAAATAGAAATAAGAAATGTACTTACATTTTTACTATCTTTAGTCAAATTTCTATATTTATTCAAAGAAATTTACTCAAATAAAAACAAAACTGAGGTGTAAATATTGAAGCAAATTTATTTGAATGGAAATTATACTGTGAGTTTGTTAGTTTTTTAAATAAACTTAATTATTTATTTACATAGGTTAATAGTTATTTAGATACATTTTTAAAATAAATAAAATATTAATCTTCAATGTATATAAATGAGCTTACTTTAAAACAAAAATGTCATTTTATCTCAAAAATAAATTTATTTAATTCTATAAAGTCTTATTCTATAACTTGCTCAAGTAGCTCATTATCAATACTCAATCTTTTATGATTAATATCAATTAAATATTAACACAAGTATAAAACTTTAGAGTTTAACTCACCTTCGTTTTCAACCTATTAAAGCATAAAATTTAGCTATTTTTGATAAAATAAAATAATTGATTTTACCTATGATTCTGTTACTATGATTTTTCTTTAATCTTTATCAAAATTAGTTTGTATTTCATTATCATTAATCGAATTAATATAATCAAGTTAGTAGGGCTCTCCAAAGTAGCAAGCAAGACGCTATTTATATTAAAATGGCGTAACAACACAACTCATACCCATATTTAAACTCATTCCATCGCTTGGAACTTTTATCTTTTCAATTTTAACTCCTAAAACTATTTAAAATGTAAATATTTTAATTTAATAAATGTTTAAAAGTTTAGTTCTTAAATAAGTTTACAGTCAAAAGCAAACATCCACTCATAAAAGTAAAATTCTTCTAACTAAACAATTGATAATAATTCAATAAATTTAATCGCAGCCAAAACTAGGTTGAGACTGGTATTGTTTTTTCTTCTTTTATCATTAAATATCTTCATCAAGAATGTTAAAATAGCTGGCCATACTATTCTAAATTAGTCATTCAAGGTTTGTTTAGATATTCTGAGAACAAGAATCCTAAAGCAAAATAGGATCTAAAAATGATAAGTAAATAATTAATATATTTCTATTTAAAAATAAAATATATACAAGAATATAAATGTTAGGCTAATGAGAATCTTCGTAGTTAATAATTATTTCATTTAAAGCTTCTAATATATCAAGTAACTTTTTAGAATATTTATCAACGTTTCCTGAGTAAATAATAAAGCAAACTCTAAACAATTTTTTTATTCTAAGGCTTTGCTCATGATTTTTTGAAACTAAATTTTAGAACAACCCATCTCTGAAATTTATAAAAATAAAAATTTGATTTAATTTAATTTATCTATTTAAATTACTTTGTCAGGAATTCTTTAAAGAGATCGCCTTGGTCTGAAATTCTATCTATAATGTCCTTCCAATTTCTCAAAGTTTAAAAATCGCAATTAAAGAAATCCTTAGAGAATACAAAAATAAATAAATAAATAAATAAATTTGCTTAATTTAATAAATATATAAATAAGTTTACCTAGCTATTAAAAATCTCTATAATATTTTTTCTGATCTCTTTAGCTAATAACTATCCACTATTCTTAAGCAAAGAATTAATTAGCTAAGATGCATATATTTCATGGATAAATTAGTTTTTATCTGATTTCTTTTTCTCGATTGCTTTGAATAAATCAAATAAAAATTTCTATGTAATCTTTATAATTCGATCATCACTTGTGTAAATGTTTTAAAGAAGTTCATAGCTTAAATCACTTAGGACCTTATAACAAATAATCTGATTATAAAGAATAAATTATTCATCTCCTATGTCTTTAAGTTCCTAATAATATAAATTTATTTAATTATAGTAAATTAATTAATTTTATATATTACTTCAATATTTGGCAATTAGAATATAATAAAATCAGGTTTGTCTAAGCACATTTAATATATTATTGGGGTCATAGGTGCTATTAAGGTAAAATCATTAATTTCAGAAAGACGACGGACAGCATCTGATGTACTCTTAACTACAGCTGTAGGGACTACACTTGTGAATTATATCTTATTTGCTGCAATTTAAGAAAGAGTTTAAAGAATTCCTTTAACTAGTCTTCTTAGTTCTTTTCTAAAAGAGCGTTCTATCATCGCTTAATTAGGAGAAAACTTTTAACTCATCATAAATATGCTCTCGACAAGCCAAACTAAACTTTGTGAGTGTTTAGAGTTTTTGAATTGTCTAATTTTATTTGAAATAAAATTAATTTAAAAAATCAAGTTAAAATACAATTTGAGAATATAAATTAATTTATTTGTTAAAAAGTGTTTTCCAAACTCATAAAATTATATTTTAATAATTACTAAAAGAATTTATTAGCTGGTATCCATATATCTTGTAGATAGTTGTCTGACATTTTTGAATCATCAATAGGATACATAGAAAATATTATATAGGTGAAACTGAGAACATTGATTTCGTTTATTGCTATTTATCTACTGAACGGGAATGTATTCTTAGGTATAGATATTCTAGTATTGTAAAAGTTTGTAATTTGGAGCACCATATCGCTTTGTAAGCAGACATTGATAAAATCAACCAAATTTATATCTAGAGAAATGATGAGATCCATTAATTTGTAGAGATTGATAGGATACTCTTGTTCATTATACCATTCATTGCATATATTATTTGTGTACAACTTAAATAATGCATGCATTGTGTCAACACTGAATTGAGTGAAAATTGGTTTCATAATCGCTATGATTTTTTATCTTAATGAGTCTTTCTTGTTAAGGCTATCATTTTTAAGCTCTTGTTGAAATTGCTATATTTTAATAAAACGATTTTATATGTTGAATCAAATTTATAAAAAAGACTACCTAGTTGAATTAAACAAATGAATCATATTTGTATTATAGAATGCCTTTGCTTGTCAATTTATTTTGATAATTTTAGAAACTGTTCGATAATGGCCAGCAATGCAAAAATGCTTCTATTATACTAGTTAAATTGTCTAGGATATTTCTATTAATTTACTAAAATTATCCAAACTGTGCTGTTTATGCTTCTTTTTTTTCATTTTGTGAATGCATCGTAAATAATGATTTTAATCTTTTTCTTTCTGTGGTATGCTGAACTTCTTACTTCTTAAACTTTAGAAAGTAGTTCATGAGTTTATTCAATGCATCGAATAAGATCTTTTTTAAATTTATAGAGTTAAATCAAAGTTAAAAATTAAGTTAATTTTACTAGCTGATCTTATTGAGAAGCTGGAATGGTTGTTGTTTCTTATAAGAAAAGAGAAGAAACATCTAGCTGTTAAAAACTGCCATTGTTTTTACTTTTTAATTTAAAATTTTATCTAATCGATAAAGATCTTGAGTTAGAGGTTCTTATCCTTGAAGTCTAATTCAGATTCAAATTTTCATCTTAGAAATTCATTACTTGAGTCTCTTTTATCAAATCTACATAAGTGTTAGTAATCTGTTCAACGTATTTAGATAGGGTATTTATTAGATTACTTTGAGATTGTATAAGCTGGGAACAGTAAAAAACAGTACTGTTTATTGTTTTAAGGTAAGTTTAATTAACATAATATATCTTAGTACTATTTAATCCCTAAAGCAAGGTAGGAAAACAAAAATATGAAGTTAAAATTTCACTTATAAGTTTCTTATCATCTGGCTTAAGGTTGGAGATATTATCTTTGATTTTTTAAAGGATTATATTGAATAAATTTAGAACTTAAACTTGCATAACCTAATTGTTTTATGCTATCAAGTTAGATATACAAATTAGAATATTTTCAAACATAAAAGTGATTGCTTTCATCAATATTTCTTAATCTTGGATCTCATTCATAATTGATTCTAGGAAGTCACAAAAATTAGCATTGATTGTGGCATTTTTGGATTAAAATTAGTAAGAGAAAGAGTTAGATGTTTATCCTTACATTAGCTTGAGTGATAGAAAAATTATTATTTCTAGGTAGCTCGATGTATTAAAATCAAATTAAGAAACCATATTATGGATTTAAGCAATCTGCTGCTAAATCTTAAAAGATATGGTTTGACTGAAGCAATACAAAACAAATTTCTCTCTTAAAATGCTAACTATTGATTTAATTTACTTATATAAGTTCTACACTTTATCTTAGTTGTATTCGTTTTTGAACAAAACTTTTTTATTATTCGTTAAAAAGTAATCAGCTTATTTGTATTCATCTAATATATCACTTATCAATGGATCTAAGATTCTTTTATAATTATAATAAATTACTATATTTATATATATATTTTTAATTTATTTAAAACTTACCTTGAAAGGTAGCTTAAATTGTCAATAAGCCAACTCCTTGAAGTGTAACGGATAAGAGGGTTGTCATCTTATAAATAATTTAACAATTCGTAGATTCCCACACCATTATTTTATAAAGAGTTATCTAAGAAGAAATCGTTTGTTAAACGGAAATACTTTGAATAGCGTCTTTTGATATAAGTAAAATAATTAATGAGATAAAACATTTAATTAAGATATATCTTACCTTATAGCCTATTCTAATGAAGGTGAGATCTTTAAATCTTGTTAGAGGAATGAGTAGAATATTTGGGAATATTAATTTTTAAAATGTAAAATTTTATTGATGATCTCAGAAGAGGAAATAGATTCTTCATCTAATAAGTAGTATAAACAATGCAGAATCTTGACGAGGGTCTCCTCGTTTTTGTTGATATATCCTCTAAACTCATTTGGGTTTTCTAATAAATCATAAATATTTATAACAGAGAAATAGAGTATTCTTGTAGATTTAGAATTAAGGCATGATATTAAAGAAGCTAACCAATTAGGAATCACTGATTTTTCTTATTTTTCACAGTTAATAGCCATAATTTTATTTAGAGAAAGCAGAATTTTTGAAGAATAGTCTAAAATACCAAAATCATCATCCATTTATAAAATAAATGAAATGTATTCACAATAATAATCACTAAACTTAACAATATTCTCTTTATGTTAATCTGACAGAGACACAGGCACATTGTTGTTCTAATTAATTATTTTTAAATTTAATTTAATTCAAAAAAAAGAATGTTAGTTTACAGTTAGCTATTTTAGGAGTTCTAAAACTAAATGTAAGGCAGGACCTCTATAGGTTGTTTGAGTTATGGTTTTAGGTCCAATTTTTACAAAAGTTTGTAAAATTTATTATATAATAGGTTGAAAACTATCACTTATCTATGAGTAATCTATTTAATTTTCCTCCATTATATCATTATGTTACATAGAAATAGTAAACTCAATTAACTCAATTGATTGCAAAGCGTTTAACTCATTTCTTTCATCCATAGCTTAAGACAACTTCAAACCTATAGCAAATACAATTAAAGTCATTTTAATATTTTTTTGAATTAAGTATTCTTACTTAACTACTTGAGTATCAAGTCTAAGTGATTAGAAATACTTTGAAGAAGACGCTAAGTAGAGAGGAACAAATTTTAGTCTTATTTTACTTCAAACATAAACTTTATCATCTCAAAAGCAATCTCATCTAAAGTAAGTTCTATCAAGTGGTCGTGTTCTCTATAGAAATTCTATAAAACCTTCAACGGTATATTT
Source organism: Tetrahymena malaccensis 436 (assembly GCA_000231845.2). Classification (NCBI taxonomy): domain Eukaryota; phylum Ciliophora; class Oligohymenophorea; order Hymenostomatida; family Tetrahymenidae; genus Tetrahymena; species Tetrahymena malaccensis. The sequence continues at coordinate 41,255 of JH719975.1, forward strand.
TTATCAGCTAATTATTTAATTTTTAAAGTATTAAATAGGAATTTAAGAAAACTATTTTACTTAAAGGTAGAGAGAATAAATTAACGATAGATTTTGTTATAAATTTTAATACTTTTGTTCCTTTTTCGTCATCTTAAACACTGAATTTATTATCGACATCAGGAGGACCAAATAGCCAAATGTTGATTTTTCTCATAACAGTATACTCATTTAAATGAAATTGATACAAACATTGTTAAACTAAAAGCTGCTTATCTGTGTCTGATAATATATCTTCTTCTATAGGAAAATGTGATATAATGTAATCTAATCCGAACTTACGAGTTAATACATTTTCATCTTATAAAACACTTAGCAATGCATTAATAATTAAATTGGATTTATTGGGATAAAAATTCTCTTCACTCTTTAAGTCTTTTAAGGCATCTACATTTTATTTGATAACAAAATCTTTTTAAAAAATTCTACTTTAAGTATAAATTTATACTTATTTATTTCATTAATTAGACTTAAAGCTAAACAATTGGATCTTAGAAGTGGTCATGAGAAATCCTAATTTATCCTTCTATATCTTAATCAAAACTTTGCTGACCGGTAAAACTAATATTCTCTTCCTTAATACTGTATTCAGAATTTTTTTTAATTCTTAACGAGTTATTGCTGTTGGTATGTCTACTATCTCCAAAAACTGAATCCTCACTCTTTAAAATATTTATTGAAATAAGTACAGTATCAAATAAATAAATAAACTACTTTTTATTCAAAGTTCTAAAACTCATAATCTGTTTATTCAGCTTCTGTTTACTTAAAAGGTTTAGTCTTCTTGTTTAAATACTTGAACCCTCCTATTCTTATTCTAGGAACTCTTAAAATGTTCATCCATAAAGCAGCAAAAAAATATTTTTAACCAACCCCCTCTTAAATAGTATCTAATAATCTTATAGTTTGTCTTTAAACAGACTCATCATTATCTTCTAGACCTGGCAAAACGCATGCAATAAGTCCAGGAAGGCAAGGAATAAGCTATACTTACAGTTCCGTAATATATTCTTATATTAGCTTCAAAAACTAAGGTTTAACCTATTTAAATTTTAAAATAAAATTAACTAAATATCATAATAAAATATAGATTTATCTATGCAAATCATTTTATTGACTATTACTTGTAAAGAAGCAAATTGAAAGAAGGGAAAGAGTCCAATAGCATATAGAGCTAAATCAGATGAAAGCTAATTGATATATTTTTTGTTTTCATTGCCTATCTTTAAGAGTTTTAAATTTTAAAAAATCTTATCATATGTTGTCAACGCCTCTCCATGAACTTTAGAAGGTAATGAAGGATAAAGGCATTGAGCAAGCCTCTTAGCTAAAATCTCCTTGTAAGGAATGTGAGGTGTTTTATTTTCATCTAAAATTTATGCTGCTCTAATTAACCAGTTGCTAGAATCTGCCCATTCATTACTTTTTTCAAACTAAGCTAAATGATTTGCAAGTTATTTCTTGAGCTATTCTGTTTCCTTTGCATAAGACTTCTCCATAGGTTCTAATTTATTTAAATCTATTTTATAAACTATTGATGTAATGATATGGTTATCTGTTCAAAGTTTTCAACCTATTTTACTCTTTTGATTATTAGTATTTAATTAATATATAAGATAGTAACAATTAAATTTGATTACAAATTAATTGATTGGAAATATATAGAATATCCATATTAATTTTAATGCTTATTAATTAAATTTTTTATTTTTGATCATACATTTTAGATAAAATTTCTAATAAAATTGTTAAAAGTATCCTTCTTTTGATACATTATCTTATAAGGACTAATATCACCCTAACCTTGCTTATCTATTACAACATATAGAGGATAATAATAACTTTTATAAATAACTCTCAAAAAAATACTTAAGATTTAAGTAATTTGATAAATTTTACAAAAAAATTTAATAAAACACTAAGCTGTATATACAAGAAATATTCAGCTAATAAATTAGTTGCGAAAATCTTTAATTTTTTATTAAATATTTAAAATATAAAGTTTAGAAAATGACATATTTAAGATACTTTTTACTTAAATTAAAATTGAATTATTAAAAATATCAAAATCATTTGATTTTATTTGTGAAATACTTTTATATTAAATTAATAATACAAAATTTTAATGATTTAGATTGACCTTTTAATAAATATAAAGTAAGAATTAAACCAATTTTTTGAAGTAAAAATAAATTTGGTTACTAAAAAAAGATTTAAGAATTTAATTAGAAATTTTGAATCAAATACATAAATATTAAAAAATATAAAAATTACAAAAATAAATTTTCATGATTTGGTGAAGAGATTTAAATATTATGATTTATATGAATCCTTAAGATTTTATTTTATAAAATTACTTAAATTTGAGTAGATTAAAGCTTCAAATTTATTTTCAAATTTAATATAAATTTTTGAATTATGCTTAGTAAGTATGATTCCAAAAATAATTTAATTCAAAATATAATATAAACGAAAGGTTATTTTGTATATTAAAGAATATTATGACAAGAAATGAATATTTATAATAACCAATAAATTTATTTTGAAAAATATTTTTAAATATAATTTTTAAAATTAATTAAACTAAATTTTTTTTAAAGTCTTTATTAAATTAATTTTATGAAAGTGTTTTAAAGTTGTTTGATTATAAATATTATTATAAATTATCAAAAAAATTGTAAAAAAATTAAAATAATTTAATCAAATAAAAGGCTGATTGATAATTCAAGTTATTTATAATCCATATTTATTAGCTTGATAATAAATTCAAAATAATACTAACCAGAATATTACATATTAAAATTTAAAATATATAAAAAAAGAATTACATAGAAATTTTATATAAAAAATATTATTTATGTTTATGAAAGAAACTAGCTAGCTAGCAAGCAAACAAACAATAACTTTTATTTTAGGAAAGAATAAAATATACATATCAGAAGAAAAGTCATATTAAATAGCAAAGTGTTCATTTATCTTGAATGCATTAACAATTTCAATTAATAAAGGATAGTAAAAATTAGGTTGCCTTCAATTTTGAAATAATTATTATTTAAATAAAAATTAAACAATTAAGGAAGAAAGAAGATATCCGAAATAAAATAAAAAACAAAGATAATTCAACAACAAATAAGCAAATAAAAATGGAAGATCATTTTTTTGAAGACGAAACTAACAACCATCAAGGTAAACTATAATACACTAATATATATGGCTAAACATTTACAAAAAAATAACTTTATTAGCTTGAAATATTAAGAGATTTATTAGTGATAGATTATAGCTAGTTAAACAAATTTTTTTATTGTTAAAAGAGATAATCATAATATCATTGAGAGTTATATGAACATATTTATTAATATTTTATAAAATAACTGCTAATAAATAAAATTAAAAATTATTTTGCTTTCAAATTTTTATTTAAATTTCATAATTAAAATCTATTTTTATTTTTAAAGATGTTTTCTAATAAGAACCCAACTAAGAATCCCATTAATAAGCAGCTGGTGGTGATCACTTTGATAACTTCTTTGGTGATTAAAGCTAAGGATAAACCTAATAAACACAACCTCAACATTAAGAAGAAGATGACTTCTTCGGTGGTGGTTAACCAGCTCAATAAGCTACAACTTTCGAATAAAATACTCAAAGTAATCATAGAAATTTGATGAATTATAAAATTTTAACGTTTTTGGTTTTAATTTAATATATTAGGTTAATATGGTGCTTTTAACAATAACTTTGGAAGCAGCAGCTAACCTCAATAAAACTATGATATGTTTGATCCTGCTGAGCACACTCCTTAACAAGTAATAATTATACTGCTAATATTAATTCAATATATTCAGCATAGACGTGCTTCTTAGTTTTTTTGTCAAACTATTTTTTAGAAATAACTTTGATTTCTTTATAAAATAGATTAGCGAACATGAAGAAAGAAAACTTAAACTCTAAAAAGATGAACAAGAAAGAACTTAAAAGTTAATTTAAAAGCAAGTAATATAAATAAATATATACTAGATTTAATCAATTTAGAGAAAATTGTCAGCAAATAATAATAACATTTTTATATCTTCAAATAGTCTGAAGAAAATACTTTGAAGAGCTAAAGAATTTCAGCTGCTAAAACATATCTTGCCAACTGGAAATCGTAAAATAATAAATTCTTATTTAATAAATTTAAAATATAAACACATGTATTATTTGTTAATATAAAGTGAAAGAGAATAAAATATTCAAAAGAGAAAGTAAGCTTGTCTTTAAGAAGAAGAAGTTTTAGTTGAATCAAGAAAGTAGCAAACTTATGTAATAAATTACTTATTTATAAAAAATCTTAATAAAATTTATCAATTTATAAAACATTTTTTCTAAATTACTCCTTTAAAAAACAGAAAAATTCTTGGGATAAGATTACTAGTAATATTAGCTTAAAGGCCAGTGAATATCCTGGAGCTAAGGATGTTACTAGAATGAAAGAGTCTATTCTTAATAAAAAATCAGATTTAGCCAATAACTGAAATTATAAAATCATTTTATGTTGAATATGAAGATGTAACTAATTTAAATATTCCTTAGTAAATTTTGTTGTAAATAATAACTTAAAACACTTCATTTATATTTGATTTATTTGTTTTAATTGGTTATTTATTCGGACTTTTTGCATCTTTTTATTTTTAATGAAACAAACAAACAAATATTTATTACAAAACATATATTATAACATCAAAAATAATACATTCACTATTTAATTAATTAATTAAAATAGTAATTTAGTTTTTTTTTTATGCGAAGTAAATAATTTTCCGCGTGGATACTCGATTATTTTAATGCATTTAATTTTTATTTATCCTTTAAATTTTATTGGTTTTTATTCAATCATCAATTTATATTAATTTTAAAGCATAAAATATGCAAAGTAAAAAAATAAATTTACTTTTATTTACATTTTAAGAGTAAAAATGAAATACTCTTAGATTGGCGAACATTTTTTTAAAAAAATAATGAAAATAAAATTGAATATCAGATATAAAATATTCAACAAAAAATATGAATAAACAAACTCAAATTAAATTTTAACTAATATTATTTTTTATTTAACGAAAATTATTTCAATATCAAAACAGGCTCAAAGTTATGAGTTTTATTCTCCTTTTATAGCGATAGCTTTAATAGCTGTAAGGAGTTGTTCGTGCTCATTTCTTTCGGCACTGATTTATTATTGGCCTAAAGTTTATACTAATTCAATACATTCTTGATATTTTTATTTTAATTCTTGAAGTTGTAAGTTAAGCTATTCATTTTCTTATTTGAAAATAATTGTTTGTTATTACAATTGTTCTTTAAGTTCAGTGTTTTGGGTTTCGCTTTCAACTAAGTTTTGTTTTAATTTTTCAACTTCTTGGGTTAATATGCTAACAGTTTATTCATTCTAAATTCTTTCTTATACTTAAAGATGTAAATGCTCGACTTAGCTCTTTAATTCGGAAATTTCAGAATCTTTTTGAGTTAAATCATTCTTTAAACTTTCATTTTTAGCTAAAAAGTCTTTGTTTTCTTCAATAGCATGTTGTAATTATTCATGGTTGACATCTTATTATGTATTAGGATGATTATTTTCTTTTCTAGAAATATCCTCTACCTTAGTCTCAATTTTGGCATGATGAATAGCTTGACTAGTTTAAGTATTGCTTGATTTTCTTTGAGGTTAGGTTACATTATTAGTGTGAGTAGTAGCAGTATGGTGAACTTGATGAGAAAGAGTTTAGCTGTGAGCAGAAGGAGCAGGCTTACTATGGTGAGTGTGGTTTTAAAGCTTTAAATCTTTCATGGAAGCAACTTTAGGTTGAGCATTTTATCCAGAAAGCCATTATTCAGCAGATATGCTAAAGTCAATAGAACAATCAGGATAAAGATCCTCTTAGAAGTCTTGATTTTTTCTAGGATAAATGATAGAAACAGCTTCAGCGTATTTACTACATAACTTTACTAATCTACAGACTTCATTCGAATGTGTATCAACAGCATACTTAGGTAAGAAACCGTATCCCTTTTAATTTTATTAAAAATGCAATTAATATAAATAATTTTTAGATCCTTTAAATTTTAAATAATTCTAATTGATTTTTAAAAACTTTCTATAATAAATTATGCTTAGAAAATAAAAAATCATTTATAAAATCCTAAAATATTTATAAATTTGGAGTAAGATTTTTATCCTTTTAATATTAAATTTGATTAGATATTTTACCTTAGTAGTATCAGTGACCATAACATCATTTTAGTGAGTAGTGAGAGTACCATTTTGGTATTCAAATAAGCGGACTAAACCTTCACCCTTACCATTGAGATATAAAATACCTAAATCACTATCATAGTAGGGGTGGAGAACACCTTAAGCTTGAGAACAACCTTCTACTTTGATGTTGCTTGAAGTATTACGAATATCCCAAAGGAAAAGCTATCTCTTTTATAATTGGTCAAAACCTGTAGTCACAAAGTAACTTGTATTACCTAAAAAGGCCATTTTTTAAGCTCTAACACTTTAATGAGCTGCGAATTCTTTAACAAATGTTTATTACCTAGGATCAATAATTCTTACCTGTTTTTTATATTAAAATTAAAAGAATTTTTATTAGTCATAACTCAAAAATCGGCATTTGATAATAATTATTTCGATTATAAAAACACTAGAACATGGCTTCTTAATATAATATTAATCAGAGATTAAATTTAGATAATAATATTACTTGCTTATCATTCCATGTAGAACCTAAGATTGATCCGTCATGGGACCATTCTAAGCAAAGAGCGTAGTTATTTCCTTAGTTGATAGTAAGTACATCTTTGCTTTCTTCAGTATTCCAAACCTAATTTATTATCAATTTTAGTAAATTAAATTCAAATTGTTAGCCCATAATGGTAACATTAGGGGAAAATCATAATATATATATAAAGAATTAATAGTATTTACCTTAATGGTCTTATCATATGAGGCTGAGGCTAGAATACCTTTAGCAGAGTTGTGTGGAGCTATCAAATTGACTTTCAAAGCATGTCCAGATAATGTAGTTAATGGAGTGTCAATATCTTTGTTATTATCATCTTCAATATGCCAAAACTTAATGGTTGCATCTTAAGAGGCAGTAGCTGCAGTGTTTTCTTAGTAAGGCAAGAACTTGAAATCAGTAATGTGAGAAGTATGGGCTCTAATTTAAGAAATTTGTTTGACTCTTCCAGATTGCTTGTAGCTTAATACACCTAAAGTGCTTCCCATACCGCCTTGAAGGGGGAAGGCTATGAATTTAGAGTTACCTGCTATTATAAAACCATCAGTAGCGCCACCTAAAGGTTAAATGTCCTCCCACTTTGTATGGGATTTTGCAAAAAGATTTCTAAATCTAAACTTTTGGGCCATTTTTAATGAATGAATGAATGTTCGCTTAATTTATTGCTTTATTAAAATAATTGATTTTCTTCTTTTTTTTTGTTGGTGATTTTTTTTTGTTTAATTTTTATTTAATGAACAGGAAATCTGGACATATCTCAAACCCTTATCCGGATAGAACTAAAAAGATAAACAAGAGTCATTTTTGAGGGGTTGAAATTTATTTTAGTATGATTGTAAAGACCTTCATAAAATAAAATATGATTGGTAAATAATTCAGAGAAGAAATAATCGCAATTGAATTCATGTTTAAAATAATAAATTTGGAATCTTTTTAAATTAATTCGAATTATTTTGTACATTTATTTTAAGTAGTAAAAAGGGTTATATTTATTAATTGATTTATTGATAGATAGAAATATTGATTGATACACATTTATTTTATAAATTCTTTTGCTAAATTTATACATTTTACTGATTAACTAACTAGCTAAATTTTTATTTTTATATTTAAATAGTTCCTAATAGAATAGGCTTTAAAGTAATTATCTTAAAATACAAATATTGAATAAAATTTATTGATTACTGCTAATCTTCAAAGGAAGTGACTTATTAATATTCTTTTATATTTATTTACCTTAAATAAATTTTAAGAAAAATAATAAGATCAGCTCTAGATATGTAAAATTTATTACTAAATTAGAGATAATTTCTTTTATATTTAATAAAAGGGTATATCTTCAAATGTTATTTATGATATTAATTAAACACATGTAGATTAATCGACTTATTAATGTTTCATATTTTATCATTATTTCATCAGAGCTGCGTTGGTCTAGTGGCAGGATTATTGCCTTCCAAGCAATCGGCTCGGGTTCGATTCCCGGACGCAGCATTTTTTTATGACTAAATATTTTTTTAAATTCAAATTAAAAATACAAATAAAATTAACTTGATGATATTATGCAGTTAAATTAGATATTTATAAAAATTATAAATTCTTATTAATTTTAAATATTATTATTTCATATGTGTTATTAATTATATTAAATCAAGTAAGCAATAATTAAGAAGATATTATATTTATTAAAATTTCAATTAAATTGCAAAAAGCATAATTACAATATAATCTGCTTTTAAAATCTTTCATATAATATCAAGAAAAAACAATATAAAATTAATAATATATTTTTTAAATCATTAATCAAATCAAATAATAAATAAATCAGCAAAATCTCAATTTAATTTAGGAATAAAAAAAAATAATTTAGTATTTTAACTTCTCTATTTATTTTTCGTTTGTATGTTATTAACAATATCAAATCAAATAACAAGCAATATACAATTAACAGAATAACATATTTATTAAAATTTAAATGTAATCTTAATACACATAACTAACTAGGGAAAATGCTTTTAAACATTTACAAAATAATTAACTAAAGTTTGTTTTTTAAGTAAATGCTATTTTTTAAGAATATTTAATGAAATTTTAAGCAAAATAAGATAAATAAGTAATGGTGATACTAAAAGTATGCTTTTTAAAGACGGAATCAATTTGTTTGAAATAAATGGGATTCAATATATTATCCTAAAATTCCATCTTTGAAATAAGTAGGTATTTCTATATTTTTCTATTTCTTCAATTCATCTAACTGCCTTTCATACATCCCAAAAAAGAAATCAGAAATATTATTTAGATAAACGATATTTCTTATGAAAGATCTAATGTGACTTTGAATCATAGACTGGTTATTTGAATCAAATTCTTTCTTAAAATATTTTTTGACATCTTTAATTTCGATTTCTGATTCGAATTTAGTTAACAAATTATATTGAACTTAATAAGATTTTTAGAAAAACTATAAGGCAGTTTAGCTGAATTTTTTTCTGTTTAAAATATTTACACAGACTTTTTCATTAAACTCAATGTAAGTTTGATGAATTTACTGTTATTCGTTTTCGATAACTTTTTTTTTAGAAAAGTTTGAAAATGAAAATACTCTAGTAAAAGCATATTCCATAAAAAGATATTTATAAGCTTTACGATACTTCATACGGACACTTTAATATTTACCATCTCTAATTTCTAGCTTCTTTTTGTTAATTTCATTTACATCATTAATTACATCTTCTTCTCTGGCACTGATTCTATAATGCTTAGCATTGAAAATAAAATCTACATTGTTAGAGAAATCTCTGTTTTTTTTATCTAATACAATTGGATCATCAGCGTTCAAAGGGACTTTAAGTCTTGTCCCATCTTCGAAACCAAAATCAACTACAATATCATTTTGGCAACAAGAAAAAGTGTTAAAATCAATAATTTCTTAAACAGCACAATGCTATTCAAATATTTTATTTTACTAATAATCATTTTTATCATCTTTTTACGCATTGTTGGACTATTATTATATTTCATTTAGTAAATCATAATATTTTATTTAGTTTTATTAATCTTTAATCTAAACAAAACTTTCAAATTAAAAGAACTCTTAGACTGATTTCATGAGCACTATATTAGACATCGATATTCTATTGATTGTATCAAGCCTTATTTCATCTCTTTCAAAAATTTCCCTTTGGGTACTTCTTGATTTAAATCTACCTAATTTGCCTTCGATTTCAATAGATTTATTTTGGTAGACGATCTATTTTAAGAAATTATATATGAAATCTACAATTTCTTGCAAAGGAGCTGAGTTCAATTTATTGTCTTGCTAATAATTTACAGGCACAAGCTATTTTCTAAAATTTTATCTATGTTCAGCCATTTTTTTTAATGATTTTATTAATCTAAAAATTAAATAATTTGATATCAAAATATAATTTATTTAGGTTATTCTTTTAAAGACTTCGTGTCTAGTCTTTTTTTGTATTTATTTATTTACTTATTTATTAATGTTAATTTATTTTTTGATAAAAAAGGAAAGAAAGATTATTTAAATTAAAATAATTTCATCAATTTAAAAAAAATAAGGGTTAAAAATAAGATTATTTATGGAAGCTCATATAATTATATGATTCTTATTTAAATGGAGAAAACATTAAAATGTAAATTGAAATAAAAATTAAATGCAGCTGAGTTTTTAGAATATACTTATTACTTTAAACATAATATTAGGTAATTTAAGAAATAAAAATAGTAGTTAGTTTAGTGATTTTGATACTTAAATATATTAATTTACTTGCAAAAAAATTTTTTATAAAATATTAAATTCATATTTGTAAACTACATGAGTAATATTCTTACTAGCAAATTGGACATAATTTTTTTAAAAGTTTAATGTCTTTCTATTAAAGCATTTACTAAGAATATTTATCTTCACACTCTTTACAAAAAGTATGACCACAACCCAAACCCATTAGAATATTGCTGCTTATGTGATCTTTATTTATTCTTTTACAGTTTAGCACGTAATTAGTCCCTATTTAGTCAAAATTTTAAAAATTATTTTGAGGCTGTAACAAATTTTTTTGATTTTATGGTTATTATGCTTATATACTTAATCTTAAAAAATTTTAAAGTCCTATTTTAATTACAGAATCATTTCCTATAAATTATTTATTCCTAAGTTTAATCCAAGAACCATTTCTTGCATTAAATTATTAGAAGATAACCTTTAATTAGTTTTATTGATTATTAGTATTAATTTACATTAAACGTATTTCTCCATGCTTACGACTAAGCTGAGTATCTTTTTAAAATAATTCTGAAAATTAAGTGGAATTGTTTCTACCAATCATAAAACTATTATTAAGTTCTAATTAAACACACTATTCACTTGGTTTATCTTATTAATTGATACTAAATGCATTTATACTCAATTTAGCTCTGCCTTCATTTTATATTATTTAAACTGCTGTAAATTTTAAAAATATATTGCCTACTTATAATTCAGTATTCTGTGTAATTTCTTCGTATTCTCTACTTTTAATAAATGTACCATTTCTTCCTCTATTTTCATCTAAGTAAAATCTATAATCATCATCACATTTGATTTATATGTGATTTCTAGAGCAGTCTTAGGAGTTTATAATATAATTATTTTAATAGCTTTCATCTTTAATTCTGGAAATATTGATTAAAAAATTATGTGGTTTCTCGTTATACTTTAAAATATAATCCTATTTTCCAAATGAAATGTTCGATTCATGCTCATTTGTTTGTATTTCAATTATATAATCAAAAGATTTACAATCTAAAGGTGTTGTAGGCTATTTATATAATTAAATTGTATTCGTATCTGGTATTTGATTGTTAATAATTTTCTAATATTAAATCGTTTCTTCATTTAATGCATTCATTATTTAATAAGTAGTTTATTGATGGGGGTTATTCATAGAAGTAATTGAGTCATACACTTTAGTTGTTTGCTGCAAATCCTATGAAGTTTTCATTTATACTAAATTTTATTATTGTTAATTAGATTATTAAGATGCTGCTTAATTAATTATTTATGGTTAAATTTAGTTTGGTTTTATTTTTTATATCGTGAATTCATCTTTCAAATCATTTTTATTTTAATTTAAGTCTTTCACATTATCTACTTCCTTGCATTAAGGAGTTATATCAAACTTTTTTCCCTGATAAGGATTTATTTCTTTAACTTAATTTTCATCATCGTCGTCGTCGTCGTCGTCTTCATCATCATCCTAATCAATTTTATTAGCTTCTTAATAGGTAATAATTTATTTCTATTCCTCTTTAATACAATTTTATCCACTTTGAATTCTAAAAGTAGTAGCAGCATTTTAAATCACTAAACTCTAATAATCCCTAAATTTTGTAAAAAGTATTAATTTTTCGTATTAAAAATACTAAAAATTACATTTTTATATTTGAAGGTTCTAATAATTTAATACTATCATCATCATCGTCATCATCTATATCATCAATATCATCTTCCTCCTCATCTTATTTACTTGATGCAATTTAACTATTTTTATTTAAATCTCCTACTTAAACATTAAGGAAAACGTTAAAAAAGTCTTGGTTGCAATTTTTCTAAAATGGATCTTAGTTATAATAGTTTTCTATTGACACTTGGTTTTCACTTTTTTTTAATTGGTATTATTGATCTTATTATATTTCTTTTTAGTTTTATTAATATTAATTACCATAAATCATAATAAAAAAATTACATTTTTAGTTTATTATCAATATCTCTTCAACTTCGCTTTCTATTTGTTTTTTTAATGAAAAAAAATAAAATTCTATGCATTTACTTAAATATTTAATACTTTCAATTTTATCAAGCAGAGGTGCCTCGCTTTTTAATACTGAGCTAGAGATTTTACCTGAACTATCTTAATTTTTTATTAAAATGTAAAAAATTAAATTGTATTGTATTCATTATAATATATGTTTACTTTCATCATATTGAGGAGGTGTCTATAAACTTTCTTGATTTTATTAAATTACTATTTAATAAGAGTAAAATAATTTTTTACTTATTTAATAGCGAAATTAAAAGATTACCATTTTATTGAGTTTATTTATTGGGCTGCGAATTACTACTCTAATCCTAAATTTATTAATTATTAATTTATACCTATTCTTATTTTATTTACTCCAATTAATCACCATTTTGCTCATAAAAATCTTTTAATCTGATGATTTCTTCATAAAAAGTTTTAAACTTCATTTTATCAGCTGAAGTTACCTGATTTTTTGTTTCTAAAATTGCTTCTAGGAAAATATTATAATCATTAGAAACCAAGTCATAACCACCTAATTCTAGATTTATAAATAAATCTGTAAACTTGTTTGTAAATTTTTAGTTTAGGGCTAGTTAGAGATCTTCATTAGTCCAAGAAACTGGATTCGGATTTGAAGTTACCTTTATATAAGCTTTTTGTGTTGGAGTTAAATTTAATTTTCCGTTACCAATCATATTTTTAAATTTTAGAAATCCTATCTTTCAATTTTAGATTTTACTAAATATTTAATTTTTTGATATTAATAATTATTTTTTAATATCTTCCTTCTACAAAAAATAAACACAAATATACAAGCACACACATTAAATATGAATGCAAATAAACAATTATTTCAATTTATTATTTATTATAATTGATCTACTTTTTTTATTCACACCATTTTGTTCTATAAAGACAATATTATTTTGTTCTTCTCTTAGTAAGTGTTGTATATCCTAGATGACATCTTGAATTTTTTAAAATGTTTGATTTAAATGTGCATAAAAAATAACTAAATTACTTCCTATAAATGTTAATAAAGTTAATTTCTGCGTTCAAATAATTTAGTATACCCACTTTTTGATAAAGATAGAATATTTATTTAAATTAACAAAAAAAATTAGATAATTTTACATCCTAGTTTGTTAAATTGTTATTTATAATTAGCAAATCCCTAAAAAATAAATCAATTATTCTTTTACTTTCTTTTTTAAACAAAAAAGTTTTGAAACTGTGATTTCTCGTATAAAATAAATACCTCCTTTTTTTAAGAACAATATTATGCGCTTTGTATCAAATTAATATTTTTATTACCCCCTATACATTAAAAATACTCATATAAGATAAAGTTTGATTAAAATAAGTATTTATACTTCCTTTATTTTAAAACAAAGCAATATAGCTAAAGATCAAACAAGACTAACTATTAAATGTTACTTCCTAAATTTATTGCAAATTTATAATCCAAATTATTAATTTGCTATTTTACCACCTAGTTAAATCATTAATTTTAGCTAAAATAATTCATATAAATAAACTTACATGCTTATTTTTTAAATTTTTAATCGTTAATTATGGCAAAAGCTAATTAAAATTACTTTCTTTATTTTAAAATTATAAAAGTTATTTAAAATTAGCTTAAAAACAAATAAACATTTTTACCAACTTTTTTAAGAATTGTTATAAATAAACACAACCTAAACTAATAAATTGATAAATCTTTACGACCTTTTTATAAAAATAAAATAAATATTTATAAAGGTTAAATTAAAAAATAAGTTTACTTCCTTTTTGATTAGATAAATTAAGTTTTGAGCAATCAAAAATTCTAATATTTTACTAACTTTTTATTGAAAAATTATAAATATATAGAAATAACTGATAAAGAATTACTCCCTATATATTTAAATGAGTAAATATACTAAGTCACATAATCATTCATAATTATTTACCTACTAAAAATAATTAATAACTTTATTTACATTTACAAAATCAAAGATATTTACTTCCTTTAAAATAAATAGCAGAATTATTATATGATTTATATATCTTTTCCTTACAATCTATATAATTTTCTATAATTTTTCCTGTTCATTTAAATATTACTCTCTTTTATTATAAATTAGGAAAATACTTTAACCTAGAAATAACAAATAGAATAATCATACAATCTTTAATTTAAAAACTGTTTTAGAATTCATTATTTTTCTTCCAATTAAATTACCCCCTATTTATATTTGAATAAACTTAATACTATTAAAATGAAATGAATTAAGAATTACACTCTATAAATAAATTAATGTTATTAAATTATAATAATAGCTATAAAAATTTTGTCCTACGTCCTATTAATAAAAATTCATTATCAAATTTTATCTTATTAATGTTTTGTATACTCTCTGTTTTATTTTTAGAACGATGTGTTAATTACAAATACTTTCAAATTAGACTTACAAACTATTAAAAACTTAATTTAGACTATATCAACAAGCTAATAATTTTACAATCTTTAATTAATTTAATAAAATAAATGTTTTTACTTATATTTTGAAGTAAAAATATTACTTTCTATTTTTTAAATTAGATGAAAACTTATTTTAAATAACAATCAATTTTACTATCTCATCCTTTAACCAATTAAATAAAAATATTTTCTATTATATTCTATCAGTTTTAGTATTATTTTTACGAAAGAATTGTACTATTTTGTTTATAAATGCAACTTAAAGATAGTTTTATTCAATAAAATTTTACATTAAATGGCTTTCCTAGCAATGTCGATATCAAATCATTAACAATTTTAAGTGTACTTTATCTGATATCCTTAAAAATATATTATTTTTGAATATTTTAAATCATGCATGCTTTTAAAAATACATTTATCTCTTCTAAAATTTGCTTTTTTTCACAAATATCTTATTCTTCTTATCCTTAAACTTCTTGTATCTATGGTTACACTGGTTTAAGTAAATCTGAAAGGTCTTCAGTATCAGGAGTTCCTTTCTTTTTGACGAATGTGTCAAGTATAAGTGTGTCGAATTAGAACTTTTGGAAAAAAATACATAATTTTTTCCTTGTTTTTTGAAAGAAAAAAGATTCAAAATGATTTAATAATTTACTAATTCTTATAATGAAATGTTAATCTTTTCCATTTATTTTTTACAGTGCTATGTAAAACTTGAAGAATTCTGCTTGATTAAAGTCTTATTTATCTCATGAATGAATTATATTTTACCTTCTGGATTATAAATAATTTTTTCTTTTAAAATATTCAATTACCTTCCAATATGACTATCTTCATCTTTTCTACTTGTGATAGAATCTATTCTCTTTATGATATTTTCATATTCAATATGTGATGAATTAGAAAGCTCAACAATTTTATTGAAAACAGTTTTGATCTAATTTTATTTAATATTTTTAAATTCCTTTTTCGATTTTCATACATCCATATTTTATTATTACAGATTGCAATTGCTCAATCACATCATTGATATTTGCCAGCAAGTTATTAATAGTATCAACCATACCTTTATCTAAAATTTTAACAGCTATTTATTTTAGATTCCCTTGTGCAGAGCTTTTTATTGAACTCAATACTAAATCAATATCATCTTCTGTTATTTTCTAACTTGAATCTCTATGCTGTAATCTATGGCATTAGATGCATATTTATTGGAACAATTTATTTCTACCACACTTCTCATTTAAGCATCTGCAGCGTTAATGATAAAATATTTATACAAATAAAATTTAAAAATTTAAAGAATTACAAGAGATTTTTTTCTTTGTGCTCTGAGCATTTATCACACTTGTTATAGCTCGACATTTTATTTTAATGTTTAAATTTATGTCTTAAATTTAGTATAACTTTTTTTAAACAGTTTTCAGATAAAATATCTTTTGAATATATCCAGCCACAAATCAAATTTTCAATAGATTATTATTCAAAATGTATTTCAATTCGTTAATATCTATTTTTATAACTTTAATATACTTATTCTAATATAATAATTTAATTCATATAATTAGCTTTTTAATATTAAATTTAAATAATTTATAAAGGTGTAGATTATCAATTATATTCCAGATATAATTTTTTTCCCTCTTTTACACCTTTGACTCTAAGCCATTAAAGAAAAAAATATTTTTATTAATTTTAATCAAATAGATTTATTAAAAATTATTTTAGGTTAATTAAATTATTTTTATTGAAAAATGAAAACGAGATTATCCAAAATTAATTTTTTAAATTAAAACGATAAATTTGTATAAATTTTCTATATTAAAAATGAAGATATTTCATGTTGATGAAAAATAGACATTTTTTTTATTTAATAATTTATTTATAATAGAGGACTTGAATAGAAATTTTTAGAGAGAATTAGTAAAATAGAAATTGACTTAATTATAATTTCAGTTTATTTAAATTTATTGATTGCTTACGTACTAAAAGAGCATACGCACTAATTAAAACGAAAAAGTCTTTTATATGTACAATAATTTTTTATATTAGTTAGTACTTTAAAATTAAAAATATAAATTTCATTTCATTCATGTAATATGTTAAAAAATGGATTAGTAATAGCTAACATTCTCCTCACAAAAAGTTTTAATTACTTAAATATTAAAAATTGTAAGAAAAGGAAAAAATAGGAGCAGTTTAAGTAGATACGGTCAAATATTTAGAAATTATATGTTGCATAATAATTTTTTTAAAAAAATCATAAATGATGGGTTATTTAGGGTCTATCTATGTGTAAATTTTTGAGAAGATTGACAATTATCAATTTAGAAGAAAGAAAAATTAAATAATTGATTTTTGATCATTCTCATAATTAATTAAAGTAAATTATTTAGCTTTAAAATCCTTCTTTGTGAACAAAAATCAAAGCTTAAAATTGTAGAAAGCTATAATTAAAGGTACATTTTGATTTTTTATTGTACTCCACCTTTCTCAGAATAAGATTATCAAATGATCATTTTTCTTTGATTTGGAAGAGCCAAATTAATTATTCTACATCTAATCAAACAAGCTTTGAGTTAGAATTGGTTTTTTGCTTTTCCTATATGCTTGAAATAAAAAGTTGTTGATATTTTATTTTTTTACACGCTTACTTGTTGATTGTATAGATTAGCTTTCCTTTTTTCTATTTCTGATTAAGTTATTAGTAAAAAATCACAATATCTAATACGTAATACTTATAATATTTACTTTACAGGATTGAATTATAATTTTGTTAAATCTTTATCATCCAAACACATTCATACATTCATTCTACTACCTCAAATTAATTTATTAAATCTATCTAAGAAACAAACAATTTTTAATATAAAATTTTTTAAGAAAAAAAAATTAAATTATTTGAAACATCAAAACAATAAACATACCTTTAAAATGGGTTTCTTTAAGTAATATATTTCCGAAGAAGGTAAATAAGGAATAAAAGAGTTCAAGTATAAAGGAGGATCTGTATCAATTGTCTATGAGTATTTATGGTCTCCTTTGTGCGATTGGATAGTCAAGAAGTTTATCCCCTCAAACATAGCCCCAAACACTATTACACTAACAGCATCCATAATCGTATTTCTTGCACATTTAAATATGATGTATCATTCTCCTGATTTCTCACAAGAAATACCTTCTTGGGTTTCTTTTGTTATGTTTGTAGCTGTATTGCAATACTAAATTTTAGACAACTGTGATGGTAAATAAGCCAGAGCCACTGGATCATCAAGTCCTTTAGGTATGCTTTTTGATCATGGTTGTGACTCTGTAGTAACTTGGATGTTTGGTATGTGTGTTGCCAACGCTTTCCATATTTCTGATAAGCGTCTTTTATATTGGGCAGTCCTCATACTCGCCTTGATCCCTTTCTATACAGCTCAATGGTCTCAATACCACGTAGGTGTCTTTAAATTAGGTAATTTTTTAATCTTATAAAATAGATATTATGAAATAAAAAGATATAGATACATAGAAACAATCAAAATATTTATTTAGGATTTCAACAAAATAGCAATAAATAAGAATATTGCAAATATTTAGAAATTCTGAAGGAAATTCTTTCAAAATAATAATTATTAAAGCAATAAAATTAATTGTTCCCATTTTAATATATAGGTAGAATTAATGCTATTGATGAAGGCTTAATTTTAGTTTAACTTGTCTTCTTAATCTCTGCTATTTATGGTTAGTAAATATGGAGAACTATAGGTCCTTTTGGTCTCGAAATAGGTTCATTCTTTATATTGATAGTATGTGTGATGGGATGTGGTTAATTCTTCTAATTTATTATTGATACTTACATTGAATGCAAGAAATAAAATAAGAGTTTCTTAGCAACTTTAGAAAGCTTACTTTGCGTAGCTTTGCTATTGTTAACTCACTCAGTTGTTTATGCATACACTGACATATATCAACATAAATATCTTTTAGTTTTATATTTCTATGGCATAAGCTTAGGTTGGAGTAAGGTTACTTCTCACATTTAAATAGCACATATCACTAAAGAAAAGTATAATTAATGGAGAGTCAGCTTTATTCTTTCATGCCTTGCTCTTATTGCAATGGGTATTTTCGGTCTTTAATAATACTAAACATATATAATTTGTGGAGTCTTAATCAACTCATTCGTATGTTACTGCCACTTAGTTTACGAAGTTACAAACACAATGGCTGATGTCTTAAAAATAAAAATATTCCGTATTACCCCTAAGATTGTAGATAAAAAATCAAGCTGAGCAAGAAAATCATAGAAAATTAATTTTAATATATATAAATAGGAGCCTAAAAATGAATATTAATTTAGTAGGCTTTTAAAGTATTTGTTTAAATTATCAACTAAATAAATAAAATAAATATTTTATTTATTTTTTATAAAGCAAATAAGTAAAATTACAAATTTAATTTATTTTTCTTTATTTGTTTGGAAATAAATATCTTAAATTTTATGAAAAAGTCCAATTGTAATTTCTCTTTAATAAAAAATTTTTGAATGATTAAAATTGGAAAAATATCTTTTTGTTTGATTTTCGAAATTTTGATATTTTTAAGCTTACAACATAAATACTTAATTAGAATAACCTTAATCTGATCATTTATGATAAGCTTCGTAATCGATATTTTTAGAAAATTAATAAACAAAATGCATTATAACACATTTATTTCATTTACAAAATATTATGAAAATTTAATAAAGTAAATGTTAAAATTAAATATTTTTTTAAGTCTATTTTTATTTCTAATATTTTTCTTTAAATATTTATACACACAGTAAAAACATTAAACTAATTTTAATAAAAATATATTTTTTAATTATCTTTTTTTAGTAATATTCTAAAATTACTTAATCATCAAATCAAAGATAAAAATTAGCAAAAAGGGTTAATAAAATTTGAATTATAACTAAAAAATGTTTATCTGTTTCACAAAATAATTGTTTTAATCCTTATTTTATTAATGAAAAACTTAACTTTTATTTTAATAAAATAAAGAAATTAATTTCATTTTTAGTTTAATATTTTATTATTTATATTTGAAAAAAACTAAAATGTTCTAATAATAATAATTTTTTGATATTTTATTTGCTATTTTTATTATTGAAAAGTGTATTTAGAATAAATTTAAACATCTTTATAGAATTTAATAATTAGAAAAATTATTGACATTTGATTATCCTTTTTACTCAATAAAATTATTACATATCTTTAAAAAAAATAAACGATACATATAAATGTAGTAATTTTATTTATCTATACAATAATATTGTTTGAGTTAGGTTTAATATCTTGCTTAGGCAGGAGTTTATTTTACAACTATTTATTGAGAAATTGAAGAAAAATTAACTTTATGAGATAAAGATTTTTAAAACTTAAATTTCTAATTTTAGTTATTCTCAATAACTTTTTTTTTTTTGAAAATGACATTTCTGCATTGAAGTAACTATTTTATATGAATCCTTATACTTTATAAATATTTCAATATTAATTTTTATGAGTTGTAGTCATTGGTAGTCTGAGTATAGATTTATTGTTGTTTGAGGCTGTTGTTGGACGTACTTAAATTTACATGCTTTGATTATACTTTGGCATGTTTAATAATCTTTTTTAAGATTCTAACACTATTCTAGCTTAATTATATTTCTTTAATTACTATTAATAAAGCTATTTAAATTCTTCCCTTTCTTTTATTAGGGCTGTTATATCTATATTATTATTTATTTTTTAGAAATCTTCTACCCTCTACTGAAGTTCTTTTTCTCTTAACAAAGATTTTCTATAATTAAATAAATTTATTTTAATTTTTAATTATTTAAAATTTTATTTATTCTTACTGTAGCGAGTTTTTCAATCTCTCTGCAAAATTTTTAATATGTATAAAATCTTCCTTATTTTTAAATTGGTTAAGATTTATATTTATATCAATTCTATTGTTTTCTTATTCTTTCAAATCTTTTTCATTCTACACTTACTTTTCATTATCTATCTCATCCTTAGCTTATTCTTCTTCTGGATAGGAAACACCTGATTTCGTTTTTTTAACGTCTTAATTTTAGCTTATTACAGATGCAACAGAAGCACTCTTTCTTAAAGCTACATCACTTTATCTCATGCTTCCTTAACGCAAATGCTTTAAATCTAACACCTTAAATAGGCTAAGATGTAAATAAAAAAACATATTATTAACTCAAAATAATCTTTAAAAATTATTTACTGTTTATATTTTTATCTAACTGGTAATATTGGCTTTTCTTTATCTGGGATATTTACTGATTTGATACCTCCACTATAATGACCCATCTGTTTTTCGAATTATAAATTAAAAATACTCTTCATAATAGTATAGTTTCATTACCTCAACTTTTTATAAGATACTGCTAAGTCTTGTGATAACTTCATACATTTCACTCATTTCTAATTTCATTTCATCTATTTACTTTTTTTTTTCGTCTCTGTATTTTTTAGAATCTTGTACATATTGATCAATTTATTCATTCTTTTGCTTGAGATAAAACTCAAACTATTTAAATATGATAAAATTAAAGTACAGTTAGTTTATGTTTAATTTAGAAATTATTTATTATATAATTTTGTTCACTAAATCACAAATATATATGTAGCTTTAAAAAATATAAACTTACTTGTGTTTTAGAGTTTTCAAGCAATTACTGATATTCTTTTTTCAAAGTTTCGATCTGTGATTTATGTTCCTTTTCAGCTTCATATTTGGTAGCTTTCTTTAGGTCATTTACTTTTTAATTTTCTTAAGTTTTATTTTACACAAATGTTGGAAGGTTGAAAACTAAATTATTTCTTTCCTCCAAAAGCACATTGCTTCGATCTATTAGATTTTTTAAATCTTATTCTTTTTCTTTTTAAAATTGCTTTATATCACTTTTTGAATTCATTTCTTTAGAGCTTATTTATTCTTTTTAAAATAAAAAACTTAAATATTCAATTCTTATCTTAAATTTAACAATGTTGCCTACATTTTAAGTTGACAAGAGATTCTTTCAATTCTATAATTTAACATTTTTGTAATTCCCACTTTTTATGCTCAGTTCTTTTTATTTCATCAATATGCTTATGAAGGTTATCAATTGTTTTCTCTAGTTCTTCATTCTGTTTTTATAAGTTTTCTGCTTTTATCATAGCCTCTTTTTGCTGCTTTAAGTGATTCAAATCTCTGATTGAACTTTTTAAAAATAATTTATCAAGTTCAACTTCGATACCTAAAATCATTTATATATCATGCAGTCTTTTTTTATGGTCGTTTTATACTTTTTCTAGTTTTTCTTTTAATTCTTAATTATCTCTTTGCAGTTTTTAAACAACCTTATCATTGACTACACTGCTGTTTGTTAGATTATTTATATTACTATTATTTGATGAAATTGGAAGAGTTTTAGGTGCATCCTTTGAGCATCTTTCTATATATTACAATGTTGCTAAGCATTCTTCATAGTTACTTTCACTAGGATTTATGTTGCCGATTAAAGTTATAAAGCTCCTTGGCTGTAAAGTATTCTGCAAAATTCTTGATAGTTTTGATTCCTTATGAGGTATTGATTTTCCTTTCAACGAGATAGATTAAAGGCACTTCAAAAAAAAAAATTAAAACTTAATTTATAATTAATTGTTAAAAATATAATATTTACTTTGCATAGTACTGATAAATTTTAATTTATTATAATAGATTCTTAATATTTATGACCTTCTGTTAAACTTTTAGCTATTCTTTCTGAGCCAGCCAAATCAACAAATTAAAGGAAACAATTAGAGAAAGGAATGTTCTCATTTTCTTTATCCTTCTGAATGACATTAATAGTAAATATCTATTATTAATGAAAACTTTTAAATAAGCATAGGTAATATAATTTGATAATTTACAGAGTGTGCTCTCTCCCATATTGAAATACCTTTCAATTCCAGTTGATCTCTAATTTAAAACTATAATTTTAAAGAGAATCTTTTAAAAAATAAATCTTAATTAGGGCTTATAATAACATACACAAGACTTCAAAACTCCATAGAGTTACTCTATACTTTCTAATGTTATAAGTGTTAAATCCTTAACCACAATTTACCCGTTAGTGTTTTCGTACATTGTAAGGTTTTCATTTTCTTACTCTTTAATAACTCTATCTTTATATGCAACATTAGAATTAAAATGATTTCTTGAATTGTTTTTTGTGATTTTTAAAATAAATACCTATATTTAAAATTTTCTTTCCTCCATCTATATCATTATCAAAAATAAATAAATTAATAATCATTACTATGCACAAAAATTAATACCTTGTAAGAGATAATATTTTCCTATATCGTGTATTTTATCCAAGTATACTTCAGCAAAACTCATTGTAATTACTATTTCTTTTGTATCTTGCAATTCAATAACTTTTTTTAATAAATAATCTACAGATTTTGGAACTAAGCCTCGCTAATCCATTCTCGCTTTCCCTAATTATTCATCTATTGTTTAATGCTGATCTAATAAATATTCTGGGTGCTAGCCAAATATTGAATATGTCTTTCCACTTCCTGTCTAACCATAACTTATGATAAGAGAATTAACTCCTTGAAGCACTTTATCTACTGATGGAGCTCCAATTTCTTAAAACAGTCTATCTTGATTTATATTTTAATTAAGAATCTTGCTAAACTTGAAGCTTTAGTCTTCAGCTTGCATACCAGACAAAGCAGCACTTTAATTCATTTTAAATGAAGTATCCTTGATTGTTACTTTATTATCCTCTATTTATATCATATCAGACTCATAATCAATAGGCCTGATTCTTAGATACTACTTAAAGGAACTCATTTACTTAATAAGCCTTGAAAATAAATTCTATCTCCGCTTATTCAAAAATTGTTTGCAATTTTCTATTTAATAATATATAAAAAAATCTTGAATTCTATTAATTCACAAATAAACAAACCAAACAAAACTAATGCCAGTTTCTTTTTTAAATTATAAAGATTCAGCTTGTTAAATTTTAATAACTAGCAACTAAAATAATACATGAAGCGTTCATAATTTATAATTGGCTATCATCATTTAAAGTAGAAATAATTCAAAATATTAAACTCTTTGAATAACACACATACCTTGTACATTGAGTTTTTTTTTTTATTTTCTTTTAAAATTTAACAAAATATTAATTTTATTTTCTATTATAAATAGTTATTTTTGATCAACAAACGTAAATTATAAAGTTTTAAATTAGATTTCGTTTAAATATTCTTAATATGTCAAATCATTTAGACTTAAAACAGATAACCAAGTTTGTTATAGTATCTTTGAGATTTATATCTTTACATTATTTTTTTGTATTTAAATCTACACTTTCAAAAATAATAGATGTGTGCTCATCATAAAGCTGCATTAAAACAGTTGAATTAGCTACTTTAACTTGCTTAGTTTTGTATGTCTAGTTATTTTGGACAACGACTTCATAGTCACAGCCTAGCATAAGAATTAAGAAATACTCTTGCTTGTAAGCAAAACGTTTTTATTTTTAATTTAAGTAAAAGTATTCGATTTGCTTCATTCTAGTTGATATGTTAAAACATTATTAAAATTTATATTTTTCAAAAATAATATAATTACTGATTTGTGCAGTCTGATTTTTTTCCCTCAGTAAAATAGCAAAATGATTTAATTACAAATTCTTGTATTTTTTCCAATAAAGGGAATGTGTTATCAACTTAGAAAGAGTCTACATTTGTGATACCAATTTTATATGATCCTCCACTCTTTTGTAAAAAGTAGTCAGCTAGCTGAGTTTATTCTTGCACATCTAAGAAAGGAGCCAGCATAAAACCAAAGCCTTCCATCTTAACCTTAATTTCAGAAGCAAAACCCCTCAATTTGTTATGAATTTCTGCTGATTGCATGAAATCTTTTTTCTAATTTGAACGCTACTTTTAAATAGCTGGCTACTCCTCACTTGCTTTTCTGTTTTATTGACTACCTTATTTATCACCTAATGTAGGGTAGCTAGTATTATATTTATCAGCTTCTGAGAGCTATTTTTATTCTTCTTATTCTTACTCTTGCTCATCATATTTACCCTAAATAAGGTCAATATCTATATCTTTAGCACACCACTCGTACCAAGTAGATGGAACCTAGATATTAAATTTGTATCAATGAAGGATGTAGAAATATAAAATTTACTTATATAAGTTGGTTCTTGCTGTTTATACGAATATCGTTTGGGATATCAAATATATTTTTAGATCCCTTTAATTTGATAGGGTAAAACAATTTACGAGGGTTTCTTACAACAAATATGAAATCACATTAGCTATCTTCCCTATACTTTTCAGGAACATTAGAAATGTATTCATCTTTAGTTAATACTCCCTGCAAGTCAACACAACCAATTAAACAACCTGTAGGGTATCTTTTGGGGAAAGGTGGCATATTTTTAACTCCTTTATAATGTTCTTTGTATTGACCTTCTATTTCATCGATCAGCTATTAGGTTGGAGGAGTAGCTCCAGCATGTATGTAAAGAGGTCCTTTGTAATCTGTAGTCCAAAATCTGCCCTAAATTTAAAATAATAAATAGATAAATATATACAATTTAAATTCTATTTATTATCCATACTTCAAACCTTTTGAAGCCTTCAACTAACAAAGAAGCCCAAGGCTGTAGCATAGAGAGGCACTTACCTTCATTATCTAACTACATATTATATAATGGTTCATCATATGGAGTTTCCCCATTGAAATTTTATTGATTATTTAATTCTATTTCTTTCATCATTTGCTATTAAACCTCCTTTTAAAACTCTAAAAATTCATCTGTTTTTACAATAGAACTAATTTTTATATTTTTTTTGGGGTCTGCTTACTTTTTAGACTCAACATTTTAATTTTGCTTGTTACTATCACCTTAAACCTTGAAACTAGATTATTTTATTATTTCTAACTCTTGTTTAATTTCATCATATAAACTCTACTACTCTTATTTGAGTGATTTATTGGCAGAAGCTTTAACAACTTTATTTGTTTTTTTTTTTTTTCTTCTTCTTTCCTCTTAATCGCTATCACTTGTATAGTTGCTATCATCATCGCTGTCATCGCTTCCTTTCTACTTATCTTCATCGTCAATTTTATTTTAGAATTCTTATGCTTTTTATTTGAATTTTTATTCATCAAAAACTGGTTTATTTTCTATCCACTTTCCTTAAGTGACATCATACTAGACATGAATATATTTATCATTTTCTTAAATTTCTTCTTATCTTGCTACAAGCTATTCTATGGCTTACTTTCTGGCTTTTTTATCCTACCATACATCATCTGCAATTGAATACCTATTATAAAGTATTAATTAAATAATTTAAATAAAGCATATATTATCTTTAATATTATAATAAATTTATCTTTAAAGCTATTAAAATCATTTTATATCTAAGTAAAAATTCTAAGCCTTGTTGCTTCTAACTTAAACTATTAATCAAGAAAGAATTTCTCATAAGATAAATTACCAATCTGTTTATTCATCAAAGACATTCTTTTGAATAAAGTTACTCTTATCAAATTCAATCATTTTGTTTTTATGCTAAATAGCCTTTTATATATCGCTATTAGGATCTTAAAATTCAGGAAAAGCTTCTTCATCCTAACCAAAGTCAGCTCTTTGTCCTTTAGCTAAAACATCATTACCACAAAAGAAGCATGGACCAGCACCTTCTTATTCGCAAATAACACGACCACAAACTAAGCAATTATTAATCAAATTATGAACCTAAGCATGACATTGGCAAAATTATCTGCCTGGAAGTAAAGGAGCTTACAGATTAATTTTCTTTTTGCCTTTTTTAGTTGTTATCACTAAGTTATTTTCAATCATTCTACTTTATTTACCTTTTTTCTTCTATTAAATTCTGCCTAAATAATTAAATATATCAATCTTATTATTTTAATCTTAATATCAAAAATAATAAATCTTGCCTAATTTAAATAAATTTCACAATTACATTGTAAATCAATCTATGCTTAATTATTTATTTATTAATATGAAAGCACCTCACAAAAAGAGTGGCTTTTTTAAAATAATATTTGATTAACATCTAGATGGATTCAAGATTATAAGAATTATGCTAAAGAGATTCACTCCAAAAGAATTATTATAATTAATATCTAAGCAAGCTAATTATTTCAAGTATTTGGCATAGTATAACTTTGTTAACTGTTACTAATATTTTAAAATTAAAATGTTTAATTATAAATGATCTACTAAATAAAATCTTTTATGATGACCTTCTTCTTTTATCAGTCAAAACATTTGAATAAAATAAATTTTTGAATTTCTTATTTAAAGTTATATCTCTTTTAAATAAGTTATTTTAAAAATCTTAAAAATATTTTATTTTAAATTTCAAAACTCAATCCTAAAAAAAGCATATCAATCCAATTACTGATAACGATAATCTAAGGATTATAAAAAAGAATCCTTTTTATAAATATTTTCAAAAAAATGTTTCATGCACTTTATTTTATGAATTGTTAATTTTTATTTGTTATTTTTTTATTTTATCAATAAGAATTTTATGGCAAAAAATATCAATAACACAAAAATACATAGAAAGCAGTGAATTATTTATTTATTTATTTATTGTTTGATTAGTTAGTGTAATATTTGAAGATATTTAGTATCTTGATTCTATCTTTATGCTATTTCATGTTAAGACTTTTAAAAATGATATTTAAACATTTTTATTTTTAATCTTAAGAAGACTCAAAGTTCTTCAATTGCTCCAGTTTCATCATTATTTTATTTAGAAAAACGCTTAAATATTGAAGAAAAGAATGACATAGAAAAGATAATGAGAATCACATATCCAACAATAATAAATAAAGTTGTGAAGAAAGCAAGGATAGGAGTGTTCTTAGTACAGTTATTTTTTACGAAAGCATCATCAAAATAGAGTAAATTAGCATAAGCAAAAACTGCAAGCATGTAAATTCCAAAAACACCATGCATAAAACTAAAGAACTATTTAATGGCAGCATTTTTGTATTTAGGTAATATCGTTATAACTTAGTAAGTTGCCCAAATTATTAAACCGTAAAAAACTAAATTGACTAAAAGCAATAAATTGACTCCTTCGCATTGCTTTTCGCTGTATTTATTTTCAATGATGCTTGTAGCTGCTAAGAAGCAGACAGTATAAATTATATGAGCTCCTTCTTTTGCTCCAATATATTATTTGGATTCTATCTCTTGCATATTTTTATATCTATTTATTCCCTTTATCTTATTTTATTTAAAATTTTATTAGTTAAATAATAATGCAAAACTTATCTATCTAATTAAGTTTTCTTTTTGAAAAATTAAATCTTAAATGATTGATAAAGCCATATTAGAAACAATTATCAATATCTTTTACTGTTTTCAAAATTTTATGAAAGATAGATAAAGAGATATATTTTTTTAATGAAAAAATTTCTAATTTTTGAATATATAAATAAATAAATCAGCTAATTTTTTTTAACATATTTTATTTGTTAAGAGAGTTTTTATTAACAAATCAGTTTAATTTAAATTAATTTTCAAGTCATGGATAAGTTAAAATAATTTAATAAGTCCTATTTTTATAATTATATTAAACTTTTACTATAAAATTATGTATGAATGAACTGTTAATAGATGACAAATATTTTAAATTTGGTAAAAATTCAATTAATTTTTATTTTATTTATTTATTAATTAATTATTTTATAATTCATTTTTATTTATTTTTTTAATGTTTAGTGGTTTTTGTATTCAAATATTATAAAGTTTCTGTATTTTATATTTGTTATGGTTTGTAGATAATTTTTTTTTCATGGAAGTCAATTCATATTCTGTCTGCTATTTTAATTTACTATATGTGATGATTGTTTAAGTATAAAATCATAATCTTCTTCATATTACTCAGAGTCTTATTTATATACTTGCTATGTTTCATATTCTTTAATTATAGATTACTTTATTAAGTTTGCAATATCTTTTGGTGTTACTCTTTGCTTTGGCATTTATATTTTTAATTCTTTTAAAACCTACTCGTAAAATTATAAAGCATCTTATGATCTTTTATGTTAAGTTTAAATGTTATCCCTAAAAAAAGAAAAAACCTTTAAAAAAATAATTTCAAACAAAAAAAAGTTACTCGTTAAATCTGCACTTTTATTATTCTATCTTATATTCATCCAGTCTCTAAAATTGGTAAAAAAAGAAGTATCTATTCCATATTTTAAGAGACCTCTATTAGAAATCTGGCTTTAGAATTTAAATTTAATCATCTTTTTTATAGAAAGGATTTTCATAAATGTGTTTTTTTGATAGAAGTGAGCTCCAGACTGAAATAGTATCGCCTACTATATTTTATCTAACCAGTTCCTTAAAAAGATAAAATTAATTTTAGAAATATTTTATGTTTATATATTTATTTTTTTAATCTTACTTAATAGGAGTTAGCAAGGAAAGTACCGTATTAGCAATTGTAGGAGCTAAAAGCTAAATCAACTAAAAATTATTCATTAAATTCAAATGAAAGGGGATAATAATTCTGGACTTAGTGTACACAGTCTAAAAACTACAAAAATATAGGAGAAGTTTCTTCACTTTGGTTTCTTTGTCCATGGCCCTACCTTAAATTAAATTAATGACCAAAGTAAACCCAATCCTTCTGCACAAGCGTGCAGAATCCTTCAATTGTTCTTTATTAATTTAATTAAAAATTAAATTTTTCATCATTTATTAACAACAATGAAAGTTATACCTGTAATAAGGATCTAAGAATATTTGAGCTAAAGAACATAGCTATGAAGTTCTATCCCATCCGTCTGAGCAATGAACAACAACATGATTATTTGCTAACATAGATTAGCAGATTCTAACAGCTCCCTGAATAATTGTAGAAATGTGTTCAAGCCATTAGCTAGAATCAACTTCTTTAAACCACTTTATCTATTAATCGGAAGAAAGACAAACAGAAACTAGCTTGTTGTACGAATCTCTAACTTTGTGAATATTGTGAATATCTAAAAACTAAATATCACAGTTTTTGTAGCAGCTATTACTCTCATATCCTTTTCCAGCTAGCTTATTTCCTACTGCATTCATAAAAGGTCTAGCATCATAAATATGAACATTCACGTTGTTTGAAACTAAATAAGTAAAAATATTATAAATAAAATTAATTCAGTATAGTTTTGATGTTAAAAAGAGTTCATTACTCCTGTTATCTTTATTTGTAGGGTCTCCGATCAATCTGAGCATTTATTCATCTTCAGTAGAACGGCTGCTAAACCCAGTCCTGCACTGAGAGCACCTCCAAAGAGTGACTGGTAATTTTTATTCATTTGAGCTTTTGAAACCAAACGTCAAAACTGGAAGACGCTCTCTCGATCTGAATTTTGAGCACTTTTTAATAGTTTCTTCTTGCATATAGTATGGGACCACTAAATAAGGAGGATATGTTTCGCAAATATCCTTCAGTTCATTGTTGAGATATTTGTAGTAATATTATATCTATAATAAAAATAATTTAATTTGACATGGAATTTATATCAATAAATAATGAGAATGTAAGTATGTATGCTTGTATGTATTTATGTAAATCTTAATAATGAATGTGTTTGCTCAATGAAAAAAATTCGATTTTTAAATTCTTCTATTACAAAGAATGAATGAATTATTTAATTAAATGAATGAATATATTAGAAGAGAAAATAAAAGAGAGAATAGTTGTCTGCTTTTTAGACTTGTATATGATAATTCCTGATACTTATCAATGCTTTGCTGTATTATATAAAACCAAATGAATATATAAGTTACTTGCTCTTAAGCTGAGTTAGTATTTTATTAAGTGGGATCATGAATGTTGATTCTCATTCTTTCGAATTCTTTTTTTATGTTGTATATATTCCAACCATTAAATAATTGTTCTTCTTCATTGTATTTCTTGTAAATAAAGGCAGGATATTTATGTATCTCTTTATTAAAGGCATTGTCGATCAGCAAGCCCATAAATTCTTGTGATTCTTCATTCTAATCGAAATTAAATCTGAATTAGTACTTCCTTACATCTTTACATTCAATATCTATGTAAGAAAATTGATTCCCTTTTTTTTCTACTGTTCTCTCACAACTCTGTATCATCATCAACTAGATTTAGTAAAAATCTGGACTACCAAGGCTCTCGTATTTTCCATTAGTTACTACGTAAATTAGCTGTATTTAAGTAAAAAATATAGGTTTTAATAGCATAAATCAATCAAAGTCAAAAATTTGATTATTGTTGATATGCATTTTTGGCTCTTTGGAGCTAAAATATTTTAAATTTAATTGATTTTGGCTAAAATTACTTTGAAATTTGTTAAAATTAATTTTCCTTCCAGTCTAAAAGTAGCAGATTTTAATCCAGCTTGGATATCTTTAATATACTATTCACCATTCAGAATATATTTATCTTTAACACCAAGATCGATTAGCTAATGTCTATAATCATTTTAGTGCGATTGCGGCTTAAACTTAGGAGCTTCATCCTTCTAGATTTTTTTAATTACCTACTTCTATTATTATTCATTCTATTATATAGGTTCTTTTTACCAATAATGATGTATGATATCATAAACTATATTTGGAATTAAAGCTGATACTATGTTATTAGAACCACTACTCTAGCTGGCGCTGTCATTGATACTGTAGTTAATATGCTAATTGCTGTTTTTGGAGTCTGCAATTAAATTATTGCTATTATTAGCATTTGTTTAACTTTAATTCTAGCTTCGAGGCCTCGTCAAATAATCTTCCGCTAAAGATTTTGTCTAAGTGATAGGGGATTATTAATACTATTCTTCAGATAACAAATCCTATAACCCAAACTGAGCTGTTTTCTGCCTATCATCTATATTACAAAATATTTAAATACCTAAAATTTTAACATTAGAAACTACTTAGTTGCTAAGAACAATTCATGTTACTCATCTAATTAAAGTCCATTTGTTAAATAATTCAGAAAATATTAATTTTTTGTTAAATCAATTAGGTTTTTAATATATTTAGATGCTTTTTTAGAATTAGATTTTTATGATTTAACAAGAAATAGTTTATATTTCAGTAATTAACAAAACTATCAAAAACTATTCGATAGAAAAATTATGTTTAAGATAATAGACTAATTAAAATTAATCGATTTCTTTGACTTTATTCTGAAATTATTCAATCAGTCAGTCAGTAGTCAATCAATTAATCAATAAGGCATTCTCAATCAAAAAATCGCTTTTAAATTATTAAATTTAGAATATTAATTTATAGGCAATATTTTTTATTTTTTCAAAAAGAATGATTAGAATAAAATCAAGGTTGTATTAGAATATATAAATAATATATGAACTGATTCTTTGTTCGCTAAGATTTTAAAGAGAATATCACTATTTAAATTGTTTTTATTAATAATATATGCAGTAAAATTTTAATGTTATGATTTGGAAGGAAAATATTTAAATTTACAATACAAATTAAAATAACTAATATTGAGTGAGTAAAATAGAATCAAGCTAAATGAGTTATTTGGATTATGACTAAATTTTAGATGAAAATAACATTTTAATAGCTAGAAAATCTAAATAAAACACAAACACTATTAAATTTACTTTTTTTGAAAAATTATTTAAATGGAAACTCATTGTAAATTTTTTTTTTTTTGAATCAAGAAATTAATTTTAAAAAATAATTAACATTGAAACAAAGTGTATTTCACCTAAATTTATATATTTGTTAAAAAGATAAAATTAATTTAATATTTAAAATTATAGTTCTACTTTTAAAGAATCTAATTTAAAGAGATATTAGAATTATAAAGTAGAGTAATACATACACTGAGAGTAAAAAAAGGCTAATTTCAAATTATTTTTAAGCTCCTTTTATTCAAAATAATATTGAGTGAAATTCAATCATTTGAATGGAATTGAAAAGAGTTATTAGTTAAATTCTTCAGAAATAGCAAAGAGATTAGATCTTTTAGGTATTCTTAAAAATCAAAGAAACAGATACATTAATTAATTTATGAATGATTGTATGTATGTATTTATTTATTTATGTGTGCATGCATAGATAGATAGATTAGATAAAAGTAAAGAAAAAGTTATTAGACAAATTGATATAGATCTAAGCATGCAATTAATTATAGTTTTCTTTATCTTATATTTTGTTTGAGACAAATACTATATTTTTATTCTTATTAGCTAAATAAAAGATTGAACATATAAATAATTTTTTTAATAATAAACATTCATTTCTTTAAAATTATTTAGTAAAACATAGCTATTTCGTAGTTTTTGCTAAGTTTAAATAAAATATTTTCTACCAACTTATAAAAAAAAACAAAAGTTATAAAAATTTTATTAGATAAATGAGTTTGTTTGGCGGTGGAGGTGGAGGTATGATTGGTTAAGCACTAGGATTAACAAGAGGAGCTACAGTTGCACCATAAAATGTGCCATCTGCTCCTGTAAATAATTAAGGAAGCACAAATGCGTAAACTTTTACATAGGCTGTATCTAGCTAAATTAACACTGTAGGCTTCTAATTCAAACCTTGCCAGCCTCCAAATACAGCAGTTGGATAGAAGGCTTAAATAAAATAAACAGATGTATTGACGTATTTATGCTGCATTACTGGTATCGATTAGTTTTAATAGTTTTCCATGCAAGAATTGATGCTAAATGATAAAAAACTGATCAGATAAGGCGGAGTTTAGCCACCTCAAGGAAACTTAAATCAAATTACTGTAGGATTGGGGTAAAATAACTAACCTGGAGCCCCAGCATCTGTTGGCATGGGAGGAGGAGGTTTATTTGGAGGAACTTAGCAAACAGGAGGACTATTCAATGGAGGTAATGCTCAAGCAGGAGGAATTTCTGTAAATACTTAGCCTGCAGCAGGTGGATTATTTGGTGGTTAAACTGGAGGTCTCGGCGCAGGTTTAGGAGGTTTAGGAGCTGCTGGGACTGCTTAAGGAGGTGGTCTCTTTGGAGGCGCTACTACAGGAGGAGCAGCAACTTAATAAGGAGGACTTTTTGGAGGTGCTACTGGAGCACCTTCAATAACTACTTAGTAAGGTGGATTATTTGGCGGAGCTACTTAACAGCCAGGAGGTTTATTAACAGGAGCTGCTAATCCATCTTAAGGAGGCTTATTTGGTGGTACAGCACCTGCAGCTTAGACTGGAGGATTGTTTGGAGGTACAGCACCAACCACCTAGGCTGGAGGATTATTTGGTGGAGCTCCTGCTAATCAAGGAGGTCTCTTTGGCGGAGCTTAGGGAGCGGGTTAAAAGTAAGGAGGGCTGTTTGGTACAGCGCCATAAACAGCAACTGGGTTATTTGGCTAGCAACAGCCTCAAACAGGTTTATTTGGATAGTAATAGCAATAAGCTAATTAGCAATACGGAAATTAATCCAATGTTAGTGAATTGTTGATCGAACTTTAAAGAATTAAAGATGCTAAAGCCTTTTCAGATGACTAGCAATAGTAATAGGATAAAATAAAGAATAACAAGTATGTCTCAGACAAGAACCACATTAATCATATAAACTACTTAAAAAGCTAATAATAAAAGAGAAATATTTTATAATAATACACTACTTAGAATAAAAATCCAAATAAATTTATAGAAGCGCCTTACAACGTGAAGGTAAATGTGAAGTGGGATAATATCAAAAGAAATGAATGGTAAATACTTTAAAGATCTCAAGACATAAAAAATTAGACATACATAAACATGGGAGGCGAGCAAAGAATATTTAGTAATCATAATAGCAATAATCTTTTATATAATTAATTGAGATAAATTGAGAGAGCTTCTTATTAATACGCGAACAAATCGTTAGCAGAAAAAGAAAAAGAATACGTTTAGGAATAGTTAGAGTGCTTTTCTAAATCAAATTATTTTAAAAAGGTATCCCAGTTAGTGGATCAGCAGCAGAATTAAATATTTTAAGATCCTAACCAAGAAGATATCAAAACCAAGGAAAATTCAATTGAATATCTCTACGAATAAAGTTTAAAAAATAATCTCAAGGTATTTGATACTACAGTCAGCATTAAGTTGTAAAAGGATTAGGAATACAGCATAATAATACCATTAAAAGTAAAATCCTCCTATTCTATTTCTTATCTGCTGACTTTGGTTTTCGATTTCATTGAAGAAAAGTATAATATAGATCCTTAAACTTTAGATATTTACAATAGCAATTATGTCTTGTATTAGCCCGTCTTAGTAGAGCATCTACTCTAAGTAAGAAAGAGCAGCCTAATATCAGACATAGAAGACATAGAGACAAATTAGCAAGTATTCATTCATTTATTTATTGACAACTCTGATATTTATTTTAATAATTTTTTTTAATAAACCTTAATTTAATAAATAGGCATAAATTGGACATTTTGAAGTTTTGTATTTAGATCCAGAAGAGATTGACGAAATACAAAATGAAGATGAAATGGAGGAGGAAGAATACGAAGATGATGACTTTTATTTTGATGAAAACAGTCACCAAGATTACTCTTACCTTCCCATCATACCCGAAGGTTACTACAGTGAGCCAAACCTGAAAGAATTAATAACCAAATCTCGTGATCAACTTAGACACTTTAAAAATTTTAAAATTGGCAATAAATTTGCAGAAGTATGCTTCGAAGGCGAAATAGATTTGATTTAGCGTGATTTTTCTAAAGAAATTCTAATCAAAGAAAACGAGGTCATCGTTTATCCCTTTAAGACAGACGACTAGCCTCCCATTGAGCCAGGATATGGAATCAACATTTAATCAACAATAAAAGTATTTAAAGCAGCGAAAATGTTGCTCTAAAACGAAAAATTCGACATTAAAAAAATAGAAGGAAGATTAAAAAAAATAGCAAATAGCAAAGGCATGGAGATAGTTGAACCATATAATCCAAATACTGATTCATTTACAGTAAGAGTACTACATTTTTGATAAACTATTGTTTTAATTATTTATAAACGACATACAAATTTAAATATCTATTTATCGATCGATTTTGATCAATCAAATCAATTTATATTTGCACAAAATATTATTTTAAAATTTGCACTTGTTTGTAACTATCTATCTATCTATCTATCTATTTTTTATGATTATTAAAATTAAATAAACAAATAAATCAATTTATTTATTCATTCATTCATTCTTTTTGAAAATCAAATTAATTATCTGCAAAATCTTTAATATTTAATTAAGATTTATTTTTACGGAAGCATTCAAAAAATTTTTTTGAGTTCAAATATTTTTGTAACTCACTTCTAACTATTTACTTATTGCTGAATAGTTTTCTTCGAAACTATTTTCAACACCATATTTTTAGTTATTTTAAAGACCTAAATTTTAAATTTATACACTATCCAGCTCGCTTTTGTCATTTTCTCTCCGAATAAAAGAATTTTAAAGAATCTTTTAATGTTGGTAATTTTGTTATTCGGAAAGGTGAGGTAATATGGATTAAGTTTTAATTTATTCGTCCTATGATTGATGTACCAAAGAATTGAACAACACTTTTGAATCACTGTTCTTTTGGTAGGTATTTAACCTATTCTATGAATAATGAGATGGATCATTTGTTTAACACTAGTTTTATTATATATGAACTAAGCCCTTTGGTAAATTTTAGAAAATCTCTCTGCTTTAGAAATTATCATCATTTTCCTCTTAAAAGCTATCAACGCTGCAACAATCAATAGATTTAGAAGATATTATTTGCTTATTAAAGGTTAAAGGATTCATTTGCTATTTAGGTTGATTTTACTACAATTATTGTTAATATTTTTGTAAATCAATTAATTCCCCACTGCTATTTTTTTGAGTGGCTAATTTTTTTTGAGTGGGCTATTTAAAAATATTTTCTTTTTCATTTTTATAGTTTTGTTAGTTTTCATTTAATTTCATGTTGCCATGCTAATCTACCTTATGAAGAGTTTATAAAATATCTTAATTATTTTTTGCTAGTGGATCTTTTCTATCTTGTGAAGTGTCTTAAGTTATGCTAAAGCCTCCCCTTTTAGGGATATAATTGCAAAATTAGCTCATTTTATTAGTTTTGTCGTTATCTATAAATTTAGGATCAATACTCTTATTTGGGGAAATATCCCGAAAGTGTTTGCTTTCATTCTCGTTGCTATTAAATGATGAGGAATTTGCCTATTCAGAAATTACTTCCTAAAATGGTTTCTGATTGTATTTTTTTTCTGAGAACCAAATTAAGCCAAACGAAGTAGGCTGCTGTTATATTTGGGAAGAGCTAGGTACTATATTTTATCTGGTTAAGCTTTGATTATTAATAGTAATTGAATTATCTGAAATTTGCTTATGATAATTGTTATCAATTTAAGACTCATTAATTATTCCTTCTTGAGAATCTTGCAAATTTAGATGGAAATAAATCTCAATATTTTAATCTTCAGTTTACTTAAATGATATTTTATTTTAAGGGTTTATTAATCTAAGCAAGTGCTTACATATCTTGATTTCAACTACTTGCTGGTAGTGATCTTCATTATCGTCGTGCAGCTCAGCATAATTCAGAAGAGAGAGATTTACGCTAGCGAGTGGCTTAAAAGCTAGAGAAAAATAAAGCCGATTATTTGACTTTGGAGTTTCATGAGCTTTTATGATTATGCTAGATTAAGATTGGCAAGATAATATACAGTAATTTATTAAGTTATAAAATATCTAATTTAAAACTCTTTCATCTGTGAGCAAGGACTTCCTTTGCAAGGAATTAGAAATACTTATTTCTATATTTTTCTACTACTACTCCAATTATTTTTAGAAGATTCTCTTCATCCCGTAGAGCTCTTCGAATATATTTATTTTTTGAATTGATTCTTTGTATATTTTTTTCTTTCGATTCAGCCATTCTATAATTTTTAATTTATTTGATTACACTTCAATTTTATCACTTTTGATATATCTCAAAAAAGAAAGTTTGAATAAATTTAATTACCGAAAATATTGTATATATTTTGCTTGATAGCATAGGCTGAGTAGAGTAGGGAGTTCATGGTCTTGCTTTCCTCTTCAAAATAAATTTGTAAGTTATTGGAACTTAAATTCTATTTTTGATGAGTCATCTACAAGATTTGCTTGATTACTTTATAACTATTTACAGACAAATAATTCAGATTAAGAAACTACTGGTCTAATATTTTATTTGTCCTCTTATTTTCTTCTACACTTTATTAGTATTTTTCTCTGTACACATCTTTTTGGAGAGAAATGACTATAAAGTAGTCATTAAGAAAGAAGGAGAGAATCTTAACAGAATACTTTTTATTTTAAATTGGCACGTACGACTCATCTATCATTTATCCTTAAAATGACTCTACCTCTTCGCTCTCTTCTTACACATCTTCAAAAAACTACTCCAAATTCTGGGAAAAAACTCCTTGCCTTTATTAAGGATTCTCTCTCTCAGAATATTTTATATGCAAATCTGTAGATTAATTTTAATTATTAGTCTGCGTATAACCTTTAGCATTGAAGAACTAAAAAGTACTTTTTTCAAGTCCTCCACCTGAAATTGATGTAATCCTTCTTTACAGCTACGTAAGGCTATTTTATTTTTTATACTTCTAGGAAGACTTATTCTCATTTTTCTAAACTTAGTTGTTGCTATTATTATTGCTATTATTGTTAACAAGCTTTTGATTGCTCATTTTTAATTTCCTAAAAGAGTGAGTTTCCTTTTCATTTTTAAAAATAACGGGCTCATTATTCTATGCATTTGCCGAATCTTAAAGCACATTGTTCGAAGATTGATTTTTGGCCTTATTTACTTGCTATAGCGTCTGCTTGAAGCTACTCCCCCTATTAGATTTATTTTCTATTTATAAATTTTTCAACTCTTTATTCATTTTTTGTTAAATTTATCCACTAAGCGTATTTGCCCACTCAGGCTTTTTACACCTTTTAAGTTATTATTTTACTTCCTAAGCATTTTAATTATTATGCAGGACCATTTAATTACAAAATTCATGAAACTCTTAATTATTTGAAAGCCCAAGCTGCAATCGAGATCTTTTGTTTTAAGAGTAGAGCTCAAACTCATTATATTTTTAATTGTATTTACAAATGATTAACGAGCTTGGAAGCAGGTTATCTACCAAGTAATCTCTTATTAAACCCTGCTTGTGATCTAAAAAGGCAATCCTTTTTTGTTTATCTTCGGAGTATATCTACAATGTTCAATTAGATAAAATTAAATTAACAAATAAATAAAGCTCACAAAACTTTAGAATATTTTTAGTTTTATTTTGTAATAGAAATATTTACCTTATAAATAAGTGCAAGTATTACGGAAACAATTTATATTACATCCAATACAGGATTTTTAAAGACAAAAATAATCAGGCAGACAAACAACATAATAATAATTGAAAATTTTAGCAAAAAACTAGAGCCTATTAGCAAAATGATAAAATTAATTGCATAAATAAAACCTTATTATGCAGGGCGTAAACTGGATTAATTTTAAAAGTAATCCAACAAAACATTATCTTAGTTACTCCATATCATAAGACATATATAAATTGCTAAACTGAGAGCTATTGAGTAATTAAAAGTCTAAATCCTTAGATAACATACTAAATAACATGCAAATCCTGTGATTAACTCAAGGAAATGGTAAACATACAACTTAGAGTGAGCGCTAGAAGCATATTGCAGCAAAATAAGCTAGATGATTGAATAAATGACCACTGCACTTGTTTATATCTTTAATATTTTTAAACCATTTGACTTTTCTTTTTGACCATACTCATTTTCTAAGATAGAAGATTTAATGTTTAAAGACCATAAATTCATAACTTTTTGTTAAATCTACTTACTTTATTCGTTAATCTTTAATAATTTTGATAAAAAATATATTTTTATTGACGAACAAACATATGATTCATCTCATTTATTTTGATTACTACTTATAATTAAATAACTAATTAATTCCTATATTTCTAATAAATATTGCTAAAAAATGGATTGATTGAAACAAACTTAGAAAAAAAAGTAAAATTATAAAACCATTTATTATTAATTTCAAATATTATTAATAAATAAAAAGCAAAATAAACACTTAAATGTTTTAATTTATCTTTAAAATTAAAAATTTTTTATTTTAAGTATCTGATTTTACTATTTTGCTTTCTATTACTTATTAACTAAAATAAATAAATAAATTGCTAAATAAACTAATTAACTAATTTAACCAACCTCAGCTATTTATTCTTAAGAAAAATACTTTTGATCAATATATATATTTAAATGAAAAAAGACTTTAGTATTTTTAAATATTATAAAATTTTTTAAAATTCTTTATTTATACAATTAAAGTTTATTGTATAATTTTTTTTTATAATTGAAAGATAAATACTAATTGTAACCTATTTATCTATCTAATTTAAATTAATATAAAATTAATAGAATTTATATAATTGTACTTGATTTATGTTTTTATAATTTGTTTTAAATTTTTAAAATAAAAATAATTTAAATAATATAAAAATCCAAATATTAAAAATAAATAATTAATTAAATAAATATATTCATAAATTCTTTTAATAGATTAAATAAAGTAATAAATTAAAAATTAAAACTCTATAATAATTAAAATATATAAATTATATAAAATAATTTAATTTGCATATTTAAATATAAATTAAACGCAGCATGCAGGCTGCTAAAAAAAATACTGCATTTAGCTTTATTATTATTATTAATTTTTACTGAAAGCCTTTTTTTTTATTATTAACAATATCATCAAATTCAATCAATTAATTCTTTTTATTTATTAATATATCAATTCAGTCAGTCAGAATTCATAAATTAGATAAATTAGCAAGCTTTATATTTAATTTAAAAGTAGTGATTTATTGTTTCAACAATATATCGTATCATTTATTTTGAGTTCTTTTTTTCATAATTATTTTTATTAGAGATAATTCTGATATTATTATATAAATGTTTCTTGCTTTTGGCTTTCAACACATCTTTAATCACGAATAGTTCTCACTAGCTATATTGCATCAGACCATTTATTTTTAATTTTTAATCTTAGTAGTAAACAAGAGGCAACTAACCCTGCTCTACCAATACCCTCTCTGCAATGACATAATACATTTCTATTTTGCTTCATCTCGTTTATTATAAATTAAATAACATCTTAATCAAATTAATCCATATCTTTGCATTCTGGTGCACTCATTTCTATGATTGGATATTATATAAAATTTATTCCTTTTTCTTAGCAAGTTTTTTTGTATTGTATAACATCTATACTTATTAATCTCAACTCGTAATCATTTAAAAGGCAGAGTATAGTTTTTATATCATCATATGAAGAAAACTATTCGATATCTACTCTTAAATCCCTGTTATGCACTTTTCCATCCCTTCCTCTGGCTAATTTCTTCCCCGGACAATGAGATAACCCAAATTTTGATATATATTATTTATCTTCATTGTAACTATTAACTTCAGAATCTAATTTTTGTAAATCATTTTATAATATTGATTATGTCTTGTCTATTATCCAACTTATTTTTATTTATTTTATTTAACCTGTTATTTCTTATTTTTTTTGTGCTATTTCTGATTGTTAAGGAGTAACTTTCTCAT
This sequence comes from Tetrahymena malaccensis 436, assembly GCA_000231845.2. Taxonomy (NCBI): domain Eukaryota; phylum Ciliophora; class Oligohymenophorea; order Hymenostomatida; family Tetrahymenidae; genus Tetrahymena; species Tetrahymena malaccensis. Next base: position 83,080 of record JH719975.1, read on the forward strand.
CAGCTTCTTTGATAATAAATTATAAATAAATAAATAAATAAATAAATAAATAAATAAATAAATAAATAAATAAATAAATAAATAAATGTATTTAATAAAATATTGTAATTTGATTAGAGAAAAAAAAAATAAAAATTTATATCAATAGGCAGATTACAATAATTATGATATTCTTTTCATTTTTACATGAAATAATCCTTTTCTTAATTAAAAACAAAAAATTGTCTATTCCTATTTTACCTTATTTATTTAAAAATAATGGTTATTTTTTGAAATGATTTCAAATTTAAAGTTGTTAACTTATTATTTTCATTTTTAACCTATTTATTTTAACAAGCGAATTTTTTAGTTTAGTTTTCACTATAACTTCCCTGATAAAAGAAAACTTATTATTAAAAGTCTAATATCGCTTAAAATTTCAATTTATTAAATTGAAGTAAAAGTACTTAAATCAATTAATTTGCATATCATTCAAATTTAAAAAATTCTAGGATTTAAAAATACCAAATTTATGCTTTATAATATCATAAAATCATTTATGAAATGGTGAAATATTCTAAATTTTTGGTTTTATTAATTTGATAGTCATATTTGAAAAATACTATTTCCTAAAAAATAGCTAAAATGATAATAAGAAGTGAAGGCACAAAAGCTATTATCATATATTGTAAATTCGGGGATTTATCCCTTAGTAAAATAGTACTTTTTTTAAAACTATTTTCTCATAAAGTGCTAAATATTGATGATAAAGATACTAGTTGAAAAATGAGGTGGGTTAGCGTTCTAACTATCTATAAAATGATTTAATGTTGAAAAGCATGCAGAAGGTCACGATAGCTTTAAGAACTGAATAAATATTAGAAAAACTACTTATTAAGATGTTTAAAAATTCTTTAATAACTTATTAATTGTAAAAATAGTTTATTTCTTGTACATTTTTAATTTAATTTAATAATATTTAAATTCCATAATTTTTTTATTAATAGTTGACCAAAAATACATGTTAGATTAAAATATATATTAAATAATTTATCATTTATATTTTTATATCATAATATATTGAATCTAAATCTTTTTATATTTGAACTAAATATCTCAAGTATTAAATTATTATTTAAACATTTTACAAATTAAAAATGCTTAATAATATAAAAATTTGAGAAAAAATTATATTTAAATAATAATTTATCGTTTTACTATGTATAAGCGATAATTATTTGTTTAATAATTAATTTTATAAAAGTGTTATATAAAAGAATTTAATAACAATCTAATAAAAGCTATAAATTTTAATAATTTAGTATAAAGCTATTAAATCTAATTAAAAAAAATTTTTTTATGAATACTTCACTCTTGTTAAACTTTGAAATAGTTTTAATAGTTTAATAGAGGTATAGCTAAATGGAGTATTTTTTTAGCAATCTGTATACTGCATTTAATATACAATAAAATAATATATGATGTCTGTCTAAGTAATAATGTTTTTTTTTTTTACACCTTTTTTAATTAATTTGAAAAAGACAAATATTTATAATAATTTTTTTAGGGAAGTAATATGAATATTTTTCTACAAAAAATTAATAAGTAATCAAAAATAATTATATTTATTTTTTCTTACTTTTATAACTCAGATATTAATACTTGATTAATTTTTTAATATAAATTTAATAAAAATAGCTCAAAGTTATCAGCAGAATAATGTTTAATCAATTGAGATGAATATTAATTATTTTATTTGATAAACTCTGATAGAGACAGAATTTTTAATTAATTTTCCATCAGATTTTTAATTAATATAATTAATTTATTTTTTTTTAATTCTGATAGAGACAAACTTTTATTTTTAATTTATAATATAATAATTAATCATGTTTTGTTAATTTCTGAAGGAGACAATTATAAATTATAAAATAAAATTTATTTTACCTATTAATTGCATTATAATATTTATAATCTCTATATTTTTTATATATTAATAAAATCATTTTTTTTTAAATTTATTTATATTAATGCTGTTTTTGTTTTTTGTTTTTTGGTTTTTTAATAATGAAATATTTAAATTATATTATTTCGTTAATAAACAAATATTTCTATTTAATTATATATTTGAAAATGAAGACAGTTTTTTTTTTTAAATTAGAACTATAAAATAAGGAATAAAATTTATTATAATTAATAAATACTTAATGTAGTATATTATTTACTCAATCTGCTTTTAAGTTTATTATTTACAATTTATTGTCTCCAATATATAATTTATAGAGATCAATATAGGATATTATTTAATTATTTTTATGATGTTGATTGAAGCTAAAAGTCTATTTTATTATTTATTTGAAACAGAAGACAGTTTTTTTAAAAAAAATTAAAATTATAAAATAAAGAATAAAGAATAAAATTTATTAAAATTAATAAATACTTTATATAGTTTAATTATTTATAATTTATTGTTTCCAATATCTAATTTATAGAGATCAATATATGATATTATTTAATCATTTTTTAAGTTGTTAATTGAAGCAATTACATTATTTAGATATCTCATAAATTGATTTATATGTAAAAGCATAAAATAAAATACAAATAAATAAGAAATTATTTATTATTATTATTATTATTATTATTATTCTTGCTTTGAAGTTTGATTGAAAATAATTAAAATTTTCTCCAACTTAATTAAAAAATTTTTAATGTCTGTTTTAAGAGAAAAAATAAATATGTCTTTGTCAGAAATATTAATTAGGTAAGGGAGACAATTTTTTCAAAAGATAAGGTTTTTTAAATTGTTTATCAAAATAAAAATAAAGCTTTCTCATTTATATGAATTTAAGTGTGTAAAAACTAAGTTCAAAATTAATAATATTTTTAACAAAAATAATATATTAAGAAATTATTAACAATCTAATAATTAAAAATGAACAAAATCTCTTTTGCTCTAATTGCACTCCTTGCTGTTGTTGGCTCTGTGAGCGCTCTAAATTGTGGTACTAATGCCTCCCCCGATAGTACAAATACTAATTGCTATTGTAACCAAGGATATTATGGATTATCAACTGATGCCTAAGCAAGTGGAACATGTAAACAATGCCCTTCCAATAGTTCCACTGACGTTCCTGGAGCCGCAAACACAGGAGCAGCTATAACTATAGCTGCTTGTACTAAATGTTCAGCTGGTTATTACGTTGCTACTGCTGCAACAAGTAGTGCTGCCGCTGTATGTTCAGCATGCCCTACAGGAACAGGAACTACTGCTACTGCTGCTGTTAACACTG